>JACXGM010008849.1:8918-28452 GCA_016801145.1 Umbra pygmaea | reverse complement strand
TGTGTGTGTGTGTGTGTGTGTGTGTGTGTGTGTGTGTGTGTGTGTGTGTGTGTGTGTGTGTGTGTGTGCGTGCGTGTGTGTGTGTGCGTGCGCGTGTGTGTAGGGGGGGTTCAATTGTATTCTGAAATGTGGTGTGAAAATGACTTCTCTGTGTTGTGGATAATGAGTGTTTCGCTTGGCTGGCCATACTGAACTTGTTGGGGGATTGATAATCCTAAAATATGTTTGGTTGGGCTAGAAGTTGGGCCACACTTGCCAGGGACTAGACTAGGTATGAACATTACGGATGGGAAAGACTGAGTTATGCTAGTTGTACCCCATGATTCAATCTAGAGGAGGACCAAGGATTGTTCTCTATTCGTAAGTGTATGAAGGTGCCTCACACAAAATATCTCACACACAAATGGCATTTGACAAAAGTTGATTCATGCATCTGATCACACATACTGGCCAGATGGTGGTGCGATAACAAGCTATTTAAAATGTAAACTTTCAAGGTTGCATACTGCAGCCTGTTTCTGTGAAATATAAAGGAATGTACATCTCTTGAAACCTACTTCTCAATATGCATTAAAATGAATTTGCTACATCTATGGGCAAAGATTGTTTTGATTTAATACCTAAAAACAATGGCCACTACTAACTAAAAGATATTCACCATGGCAGGGTTATGGAGTTATATTGCTATTTTTATTAAAGAGCGCATTATTTTGAGAGCATTTCTCACAGATATTACGGTCAGATTTTGTAATACTTTCCCTCAAAACATTGCTCTCACATTTAAATAGTCACTGCTCAGGCTTGGATTTGCTCTGCTTGTGCTCAAACTCTCTGCTTGGAATCAGATATGTTGTTGCTTGGATAGATTTCCTGCTCTCATCTTCAGCCTTTCTCTTTGCACTCAGGCTGCTTCTTCGCGCTTGCAAATCTTCTCCTCACAGATGTTTTCTGCGCTCTCGGATTGTTTGTGGTACAATGCTATCAAAATTTTCCAACCAACGGAATGCCAGCTTTAGTGTTGACCAATGAAATGACCCTTGGAGGGTCCCTTGCAGGCGGGTACTGTACCTCCACAGCTCCCACAAGCAAAGCAAATCCAAGCGCGAGCAGTGACTATTTGAGTGTGAGAGCAAGGTTTTGAGGAAATTATAAAAAAATCTGAATGTAATATCTGTAAGAAATGCTCTCAATTTGAAGTAATGTGCACTTGATAGGAATAAAACTCCAAACAAATGCATATACATGTATCTTGATTTTCTTGTTGGTAAAATATATTGATATACACTTTGCATATACTGTAAAATTTTAACAAATGCATTAATATTTTTTTTTAATGTTCATATCATCCACACAGTGTTGTTATAACAATTAAATTTACCTGAATGACTCATGATGGAATTTGGCACACATGCTAAGGCCAATGACTCTTGCTAACCCAAGCATTATCTCCGATGCCACTAGCAGAACTTTGTCTTAGAGATCCGACATTTGCATAATTACACAGCTTGACCCAAGTGGGAACTGTTATCATGGTTTAGATAGCCGGGAGCTCTATTTGGCTGCAAGACACTTTTTACAGTGATCCTTCAGATTGACTCCAAGTCTTTCCAAACACTTCTAGGGTGTGCGTCTTCAGCTCTCTCCAAACACTACCACAGCATGTGGCCCTGGCAGAGATGCAGCGTAATCTGCTGTTAATGTTTTTCTTAATGAGACTGTAATTACCGCTATTCTCTCCCTTCAGGAGGGCAGCAGAGACAGCTTAGTTATCCCAAAAAGACCACCAGCCAAGACAGAGATTTAGTGCTCTATGTAATCATATTTTTTCGGTGTGATTCCAAAATGCATTTTTGGAATAAAGGTGTCCAACGTTTGTGCATTCATTCAGGTGTCACCTGTGACGCTCCATGGAGCGTGAGTGCCACATTGTGGCTGTTACTGGACAGTTCCCTCCCATTTACCATCTCCAATTATCATCTGTCAAATGTAATAATTCTCAGCTGATTTTGAGGCTTGAATCAGGTTCTCTATTTAAGGGTATCTTCCATTGTTAATGTCATGTGAGTTCTCGGCTGCGCATGTTTCTTTTCCTTCGTTAAATTAAACTCACCACAACTCTGCACTTGCTTCTGCCTCATTATACAGTCGTATGCAATAGTTTAGGCACCCCTGACAATTTCCATGATTTTCATTTATAAACAATTGTGAGTTTGGATGAGCAATTTCATTTTGAATAACTGAAGGACACAGTAATATTTTGGTAATGAAAGGAGGTTCATTGGATTAACAGAAAATGTGCAATATGCATCAAATTGAAATTAGACAGGTGCATCAATTTTGGCACCCTTGTCATGTGTTGATTTGAATACCTGTAACTACCTAGTACTGATTATTTGGTGAGCTTGTTAAGCCTTGAACCTTGAACATAGACAGGTGAATCCAATTATGAGAAATGTTATTTAAGGTGGCCAATTGCAAATTGTTGTTCTCTTTGACTCTCCTCTGAAGAGTGGCAACATGGGGGCCTCAAAACAAGTCTCAAATGACCTGAAAACAATATTGTTCAACATTTTGGTTTAGGGGAAGGCTACTAAAAGTGGAAGACCACAGGCACAGTTCATGTTAAGGCCAGAAGTCGCAGACCAAGTAAAGTATCGGAGAGGCATAGGCGAAGGATGGTGAGAATGGTCAAAAACACCCCAAGACCCACAACATCATCTTTCTGCAGCTGGTGTCATTGTGCATCATTCAACAATTCAGCGCACTTTGCTTAAGGAGAAGATGTACTGGAGAGTGATGCGGAAGAAGCCTTTTCTGCACACACGCCACAAACAGAGTCACTTGAGGTATGCAAACACACATTTGGACAAGCCGGCTTAAATTTGGAAAAAGGTGCTCTGGGCTGATGAAACAAAAATGGATGTATTGGGTCATAACAAGGGGCGTTATGCATGGCGGCAAAATAACACAGCGATCCAAACACTTGCTTCCCACTGTAACATTTGGTAAAGGTTCCCGCATGCTGTGGGGCTGTGTGGCCAGTGCCAGTACTGGGAATCTTGTTAAAGTTGAGGGTCGCATGGATTCCACTTAATATCAGCAGATACTTGAGAATAATGTAGAGGAATCAGTCACAAAGTTGAAGTTACACCGGGGCTGGATAGTTCAACAAGACAACAACCCAAAACACTGGTCAAAAATTACTCTGGCATTTATGCAGAGAAACAAGTATAATGTTCTGGAATGGCCATCCCAGTCCCCAGACCTGAATATTATTGATAATCTGTGAGGTGATTTGCAGCGGGCTGTCCATTCTCAGTAACCATCAAACCTATCTGAACTGGAGATGTTTTGTAAGGAGGAATGGTCCAAAATACCTTCATCCAGAATCCAGAATCTCATTACAGGTCTAGAGGCTGTTGATTCTGCTAAGGGAGGCTCAAATAAATATTGATGCAATATTACTGTTGGGGTGCCCAAATCTATGCACCGGTTAATTTTCATTTTAATGCACATTGCACATTTTCTGTTTATCCAATAAACCTAATTTCAATATTGAAATATTACTGTGTCCTTCAGTTATTTGATAGATCAAAATGAAATTGCTGATCCAAACACCTAATTATTTATGAATGAAAATCATGGAAATTGCATATGACTGTATCTCAGCTACATTGTGACAGAATCGGAAAAAAAAAAGGGAGATGGAAACATTGATAGATCCAGGTGTGGATCTCCTCACGATGGGCCATGATTTGGAGGAGGCTCTCCCCGTTGAGGGAGGGGATCAGCTGGCTGTATCCTACCCAGCCACGGTAACCAGCTACTCAATGATGCCTGGTCTGGTCAGTGTGTCCTACCCATCTCTCCCAAAGAAGTTCAGTGGGATTTTGAAACAAATGTTGCCCACATGGATGACTATATAAATTATCCGGTTTGGGGTTCCTGTTGGGTAGAGATAGAGTAGGTAAACTAGTACTCCAGATACTGGAGGCAGACAGCTACAAACTGCTCTCCAAAATCTTCAACATCTTTGCTCCCCCTTCTGGGAAAAAGAGGGGGGTGGGTTGCCTACCTGCCTCTTGTCTGGTTAGCAACCAGCCAGGACTATCGCCACTTCTGCCTGACTGGCAGCTATGGGGAATGGCTGGGAGGCCACTTACTAACAGTCCCACACAGTTCATCAGCCAGAAACACAGCGGGACCCTACTTAGCCCACACTGTCCAGTATGCCGCTCCAAAAGCCATTGCTAATCAGCTTTTTCCCTGCCACAGTTGCCACTACCCGAGTCTGCCGAGCCTAATGCCACCACTGTCCAGCCTGCCGTTACAACAGCCACGCCTGATTAGCCTCCCACTACCAGAGCCAGCACTCCCCAGCCTGCTGCTGCCGCAGACCCTGCCACCACTTGCTCTAATGCAGCAGAACCCGCTGCCGCTGATTAGCCTGCCGCCACCCATACAGCCGACGTCGACCCAGCCACCATGGATGTCGCCTGCTCTTGTCCTGTCCCCGGATGTTTGGAATCTTCGGGTCCTGCCCCCACTGATGCCGCCTTTGCTCTGCTGCCTTTGCTCAGCTGCCCTACCCACGCTGCATGGAAAAAATCCCCCTGGTTCCCTGGAGTCATTTTTTCCAGGAACACGTCACTTCCGGGGCAGCAGGCAGCTATCCCTCCAACCCCGCTGATGGCCATAGGTGTTACAAGCAGACACCACCGCGTTGCGAGGAAAATCTCAGGCCAGAGGACAGGCCGCGGGATCCCACCACCCGAGACTGGAAACAATGTTACTCCCGTGAAGCATGGGCACCCCATTGCCAGACAGTTCACTCCCATTTACCATGTCCAATTATCACCTGTCCATTGTACCAGTATTCATTCTCAGCTAGTTTTGGTTACTCAGTTTCTCTCTATGAGACACCCTATGACATTCTAGGGTGTCTTCAATATTAAATGTCATGTTAGTTCTCTGCTGTGCTTTTTTAGCTTTTTTGCCTTTAAATTAAACTCACCACAACTCTGCACTTGCTTCTGCCTCATTATAGCTCAGCTACATCATGACAGACTGCAATTTCTCCGGCTCACCTATGCATTATTCAAAAAACATGGGTGGATTATGTAGCTTAATGTTTACAATCACCCTTTTCAAAATAACATTGACTAGCAGAGACCAGGTCCATCAACACACATGTTTGCATGGTTGTATAAAGAAAATATGCAGGCTGTGCCAAGCTGCTGGGATCTCTGTATTCTGAGAAGCTTATTCTGCATCCAAAAGGTTGTGAGTTTGTGACCAGCTCGAGGCTACAATGTGTTTTATAGAAATGTGCCTACTCATTGAAAACAACATTAGTTCACTTCTAAACAACTCTGTACTCAAGAATAACTAAATGCATATTTTAATAATACATTTTGCGAATCACAATTTGATACACATGTTGGTAACACTTTATTATTAAATTTAATAAATGTCCCTTTCTGGCTCAATAGGGGACAACATGTTAACTATTGACGTGTTACCTTTTACATTTTGTGTGTGTAAAGCAAATGGCTATTATTTAGCAGTGTTTCTGTGACACATGCATATGACAGTAAAGTCTGAAAAACACCCACTGGATAAGCAAAATAGTCATCTTTCTGGCAGTACAGTAAACATGCACTACATTGTATTTTAACCCATTTTTTAAGCAGATAAGTTGACTGAGTTAAACCTATTCTAATGTACAGTAACACACTAGAAGACATTAGGGTTAACTTGTATGCTCAGAGACAGAACATAAAATGTTCACCTGCTCGTCAAGGATGCTAACTAGTCATCACATGAGAACGTTAGGGTTTAGGAAAAGCCTTTATCTGCCAGAACTAGACTGTTCTGAATATACAAATGGCTATGCATGTACCATGGCGTCAGAGGCAGCAAATGGCTATGCATGTACCATAGGTCAGAGGCAGCAAATGGCTATGCATGTACCATGGGTCAGAGGCAGCAAATGGCTATGCATGTACCATGGTTCAGAGGCAGCAAATGGCTATGCATGTACCATGGGTCAGAGGCAGCAAATGACTATGCATGTACCATGGTTCAGAGGCAGCAAATGGCTATGCATGTACCATGGGTCAGAGGCAGCAAATGACTATGCATGTACCATGGGTCAGAGGCAGCAAATGGCTATGCATGTACCATGGGTCAGAGGCAGCAAATGGCTATGCATGTACCATGTTTCAGAGGCAGGAACATTTTAATTTCCTCTTAAGAAAGTAACTGGAAATAGGCCTGACTGATGCATACGTGTCTTATGGGCAAAGGAATAAATATTATATACATTTTGTTAATTCCCTATGAATGTCTTCTAGCCGCACCATTACACGATGCACAATTATGGGTATGCATACATTTTCTTTTTAAAGCGATTCTGATTCTATAAATATGTTTTTGATTAATGCTGAATTTAACATTTATCTGGTCTGGATTATGTGATTCTGTCAGCTTATTCCATGTCACAGATTTTATTGGGCCCTAGAGAATTACTACCGTACCAACTACTAACTGAACAGCTACAACGTTGGCTAATAGACTTAATAAGCTGCTGAATAATTGACAAACAACAACTTTGCCCAATCAGTTTAGATGTATTGTACTGACAGGCAGGATATGAAACAAAAAGGCACTGTCTCTCTTGACACAGTATACATGCTGAATCTGAACCTCTTTGTCCAGTCTTCAAAGAAAGCTTCCTAACCTCATTGAACTACCACACAGTTTGATTCTAAAGTAAATCCCTGTATCATCAAGCTTTCATCATATTAGACATCAGCAGACCCCTAGACCTTAAAACTACCTTAACCTTAAAAACAATCATGCTTAAAAGAATTTAAACACAAAAAGCCCTTTCATGTTACAATATTATATGATAACCATATGAACAGTTTTCCTTTGTGTTTCTATTTTCTCCTTTCAGACGGCAGCAGTGTTGTTCTACATTAAAGATTTTTCCTGCGTCAGTTGGCCACACAGACACACACAACCTCCAGAAGAAAAGCCTGCACTACTTAGAAGATAATGAGGGAACAAACTGGGCAGGTACGATTGATCCCACTGTTTTATAGCACAGAAGATTATCAAAGGATTATGTTACGCTAATTATGCACAAAGGTCGACAACAAGCTTTCATGTTTCCACAGTGAATGGCAGCAGGGTTGTCACAGATGATGTGCAGTTAAAACAGAGGAAAGTGGGCTTGCAAGAGCTATGCACAAAGAGGCAACGAAGACATGCATAGGCACTCCCTCCAAAGTCGTATTTCCTAACCTCTGAACCTAACCACAACCCTATACATTTTTAAAGGGTTTCTTAACAACCTCTATGCTTAAAATATCATTTTTCCAAGTATTCCTTGTTTTTCTGGGTCCCTTCAAGTAAAACTTGTAACACATACCAACATCTACGGTACACACAGTCTGATTATTAGCAAGCCATCATCCTTTGTCACATTTCAAAGACACCAAACCACTGGCCAACAAATTAGGAATAATTCTTCGGTAACACAGCCACTTCCCAATTGGTAAATCCAATCTGGGAGCAACAATGGACAAAATGAAAGACTGCATGCCTCTATAGCAGAGGAATTCCATGTGGATATTCCCATTTATAACAGCTCTTCCCTGTGGCACGTAATCGAATTGGTCCCATCCGTTAGAGATGGAGATGAGAAATGGTGTAACAGGAGATGATGCAGCGACTCAGTCAGGATGAGTGATCATTGATTGACCTCTGAGTGGTGATTACCCATGATAACTCGAGCCCCCTTCTAAACCCTGAGTTCTCCTTTTCCTATCTGACCTCCTGTATCTTGTCCCCTCGGTAACTCCAACTCCCGTTCTATCCCTGGCCCCAGTCAAAGCGAAAACTCCCACTGTCCTTTTCTTACGTGTCCACACTGACATCTACAAGCACCTCTTCTGATTATTGTCTCGTAACAAAGCCTCTATTGAATTCTTATCACCAGGATAGCCTTATATAACGTCTGCCAGTGACAAGACATAGCTATGCTTTTATTGCATGTAGGACATGTAATAATAATAATGAATTCAACTTATATAGTGCTTTTTAGCAGTGGAATACAGGGCGCTATGCTGCTGGCCATGTTTGGAGCACAAACAGTAGTAGCAGAAGCCAAATCAATGAATGGAAGGAATGGACTTCTTTGGAAGCATGGCTGGGTCTAAAGCCAACTGTGTGTGGATACAGTCTTGATTATATATGCACACTACCGACTGCTGTGTGAGACACATCCACCTCAGGTCAAGAGGAGCATGTTCCGGCTGAGTGCTGGGGAGCATACGCTTGTCTTCTGCTCTGACATGGCGGTGTGTGAGGCTCACCAGTAGTGGAGGAGATGTTGACGTCGATGCTGATCTCTGGTATGCCACCTCCCTTCAGAGAAGCCACACAGGTGTAGGTGCCAAAGTCGGTGAACTTGAGGTCGATGATGTCCAAGTTGGTGGTGCCTGGGGAGATGTCAGGGTCTGTCTGGGTGATCACCATCCGCTCAGAGCTACGCAGGGCACGTCCGTTTTTAAGCCAACCAAATGTCAGTTCCTCGGGCGGCGTGGCCTCAACCTGGATAGGGGAGTATGCATTTGAAATATATGTTTTTACTGTATATACGTATAGGTATTTGTGTGTGTGTGTGTAGGCGTATATATACCTGACAGGAGATTTTCACCTCACGTCCTATCTGTATGTTGTCATCGTTGTGGTAAGGGTCAGGGGTGATCCAGAACCGACCCTTTTTCAGCGCTGTAGAAAGATACAAACACACAAAGAAAAATTCAGCTGGTTCCATGCCTGTCCATGTTTCTGTGACAAACACTGAGGTAAATCCTGATCACCCGCAATTTGACTAAAACCATACTCTTTATGTGTTTTATATCTATTTGCAGAACTATTACAGACACAAATTTTTTTTACTTGCTTACAGAGGGCAATAGAGTTTTCTTAGCTTTTTCCTAACAGAGAACCAACACACCCGCCGAGCAGTCGGAGGAAACCATGTCTCAGCAACAGTGCGGCACAATTTAAAGGGATGCTATAAATGCTGCGGAAATTGATTTTGAATGGGACAGCAAATTGTAGAGGAGCCAAGTCACTTCTGGCTGATCAGATTGAAATATGTTTTCTGAGATTCGCTTTGACCAGTCACAGACTGAGATGAGGTACATCCAATCAAACAATAGTTGCTGTCACTGATTGGAGAGGATGTCATCGAATGTACAAGGAAACACACGCACACGCACACACACACACACACACACACACACACACACACACATGCACACACACACGCACACACTCACACATGCAGAAAGCTTAACATTTTAAAAATATCAATGGAGAAATTTCATTGCTAATCCAGTTTAGTTTCCAAACGCCGTCTGAAAACCCGACACTTCAGAGTGCAACAAGATGGCTGATTCCCTTATAATGCATGTGGCATTGTTTCACAGCGCTGTACTATTCATCTCGTGTACACGCAAAAAAAATAAAAAAAATAAACTGACACCACCATAGAAATCTTTTCATCTAGCAATTCCCTTGCGACATTATCATATTCAGTTTGGCAAGGAGGAAAATGAAAACAAAACCTGCATGTCAGAACTAAACAGAGGAAATTGAATGTGCAAAACATTGCGCTGCTGAAGCTAAGCACAGGGAAGGGTTTGGATGTTATTTGATATCATTTGGCCATTTAAAATAAATGAATAATGTTACACCTGACAGCAGATACATACTTCTGTATACTGTATAACACAAACAAATCCAAAGACTGGTTTCTCTTCTGGTCCAAAAAGGGAGATTGAATGACATGTCTAAGAGACCAGACTGAATGTTTCAAATCAAGGTCAGCAGGCAGATAAGGGACTGAATACTATTCCTGACATTTCTCAGACAATTGCTAGACTCACGTCAGGGTACGTATGTCATGGTTAAAAATCTATTCAATGTTAGTTATTTTTATAGAGCTTTCTTAAATATTGTACAGAACATACACTGGGTGATTTTGACTAAGACAGTTGCATTGTACAACTCAACTTGTTGTGTTGTTTGAATGACATCACCATCAGTTGGGTTTTTCTTCAGTTCCATGCTGGGTTGTTCTAGAAGCTGTATATTTTGAATGGTGATCAATAGTTTTTTTATCCCTGACCTTTCAGGCATAATCACTTATAAGCTGGGTTGTTCTAGAAGCGTTATATTTTAATGGTAATCAATAGGTTATTTTTTTAGACGTGACCTTTCAAGCATGAAACATGTTGGATTTCAAGATATGCTATTGGTTATGTCATTCTACAAATGTTCTACAAATTCCTGTTCAACAAAGTTTCTACAAATGTTTTTGCACAATACTTACCTATTCACCCAAATCTAACAATATCCAATTTTGTAAATATGGCCCTGCATCATTGCAGCAAATCACAGCAGACCTGGGGCAGTCAATGTGATAGAAGCAATAAAGCACATCAGATGCCGTTCTGCAGCCGTATTAAAAAAAATACATCTTAAGGCTAAAAGCAGCTCCCAACTTCAGGAGAAACTCTCAAAAACAGAGTGTCAGTCCTAATTTTAGGACTCTTACATTTCTGGTCTAAGATTATTTCACGCTTTAGCACTAACACCAGCTCTTAAATCTGTGAAAAGTTAGGGGTCATCAAGAGGACCAGGGTTAAGGAGTATTGGCAAATAAATTGTAAACAGATTACAGATACATTTTAAAAAAACTTGGGAGTACTCTATCTATAGAAAAATATACAGTATTAACAGTGTAAGGCATTCTGTATAACAGTTTCACATATAATAAAAACTATTTCAATGGTGTTAAATTATATCTCTGTCATCTAGTCGCCATGATAAGTGAATCACGTAATTGACTCATGTTTCCCAAACTGCAGTTTTTGGTGGTAAATAATGAAAATGTGCTATATGCATTTGTCAAACATAGATAAAAATTAGTACATACTTATGTAACTGCCATTTTTGGACCCACTATACCATTTTTTCTTTTGGTACACTACCACTTGCTATCAGTCCACATATAATGCACTTATTGGCATGAATTGATCAGACATTTTTGTGTCTATTGGAGGGCAAAATAATGTCCTATTGCAAAACACTTTGGGGGACCACAGGGTACTCCAAAAGTTATGTTACTGATTAAAATTATGGAAGGGTATCTAGTTACCGTAATTAATTATATAAATAAATGTACCTACTCAACCCTAAGACCAAATCACAAGCAAATGAAAGGTTGTGTTCACACAGGATTCAACATTTTTTAAATAGAAATGGTATATAAAAAGTAGTTGGATTCAAATTCCAATGCAATTCATACAGTTATCACATACTGTAGCTTTAGTTAAATTAACAGATGCATTCTATAATAATACATCCATCTCATCAAAAAATAGTTTATCCTGCTCAGACCGCAGATGCCAATGCACAACATAAACAAACAAATGCTGGCACAAATAGCGTTTTTTTCATTTTTACATGTATATACGAATGTAGTCTGAATTGCCAAAAAAAAAAAAACAGTAGCCTACTATTGAAGAGGTGGCCAATCAGCTGCCCCATTCTACTCTTCATTGCTTATAATGTCGAAACGCTCTTGTCATGCTCCCGGTGAAGCACCCCAAAAACTACGTTGACGGTGCTATGACTGTACTGCGGTAACGTGAGCCGCCGAATGGGAATCTTCGGTCAAGCCAGCCGCCGTTTGATTTAAGTTGCGCTTGTAGCAGTGTTATTATGGTAAGAACAGAACTTTATCGAGTCGAAGGTCCTGAAAGATACATAGACGTTTTTTGTGATGTTCTTAGTCAGCGCCGGCGCCAGGCATTTTTCACTGGAGTTGATAAGCGGGAGCTAGCTCAATGCATCGACGTGCTGACATGAATTGCGTTCATGCGTGATCATGCGACCTGCACATCTTTCTTACAACTTAATGCAACATGTGTTGGTTTGAAAGGAAAAAAACAAACATTTCACAATCTCAAAGTTCTATGTCTAATCCCCAATGAGACATAGACAAATCTTCATATTCAAAATGATTCCTTGAAATGTGACAACCCAGTTGTCATTTCACAAGCTTCCCAGTGTCATCTAGTATTACTGATATGAATATGATAATATTCTACTGTGGTAAATTTGAGAAATTAATAATTGTTAATTGCAGCTCTACTGGTATATTTGTTACTAGTATGTTTTACTTTTTTTACGGAATATTTTTACAGTGTAGTGTAAATACATTGCTTCTATTCATAATATGTTACTACATTTATGAATAACAATTATTTTGAGCAATGAGCTTACGGCCATGAGCGCGATGCCAAAAACACCCAGGGAGGGCGCACTGAAGCAAAACGAGCTTACGGCCATGAGTGCACTGACGTCTTAAATACACCACATAATAACCATGTGACTACACTGTTGATAGGTGTGCTGCCATGAGCTGATGATGACTGACACACGTCTCATTCGGGTTTCCTTTCTGAACCTGCTGTGTTATTTATGTCAACTGCCTCATTCACTGACTACTTTGTGTTCTGCCTGCACCCTATTCCAGCGATACCGCATGAAGTCTCATTTTAACCCATATGCCTAATGCAGTCTTTTTCCTCATGGGGCCTGTGAAGCCTCCCCACAAGGTGGAGTTGTCATTGTTTTAATATTATTGTGGGTAGTAAACTTTAGTAATACAGGGATAGGCAAATGATAATGTCTCAAGGAGGATATTACAGTCTCTTCAGGCTCAAGCACTTTGGCTAAACAACACAGCAGGAGTTACGTCATGATTCTCATTCATAGAGCTAAATAAAGTGCCAGTAAACTGGAGAAGTATCCAATTTATTAATGCCCTAGCTACAATGTCAGTGTATAACAACTTTAGATAATACGAGTGGAAAGAAGCCAGCGTGACATTGCGGAGTGTTGTCTAATATCTATGTATGCACTCAGAGGATGTCTGTGTATTTCATTCTAATTGTTTAACACTATAAAGAGTCCTGTGAGTCATTTAAACAAAAAATGTATTTAACATGGAAATATGAAAGTTTTTAAAGTCCCTCCTGTTCCCTTCTGAGAATGCACAGTGGAAAAGGCTTCTGCGAACAGAACATTTGAGTAAAAATGTAAGTTATGCCGGATACACTTCATAACTGATTTCTTGTCATGCACAGACATGTCCCTTGATCTGTCCTACCTGTTCTCATAGCAATACGTGGGTAACCTTACGTAATGGACATTTTGCAGCTTTATGTAGACAGACTTACGGATATTTTTGTACGTTCTACCAGAATATTTCCAAGAATGGACCAATTATTTACAGTTTAAACTACTTGGGGTACATTTAGTTCAGGGATAATACACTATTGAGGTTAAGGTTAGGGTAAGGTGAGGTTAAGGTTGGGATTAGGTTAAGGTAAAATTACTTACCTGTCATTATATGCTGATGACTTGCTGCTATACGTACATAATCCAAAAACATCTTTACCAAATATTCTTTCCATTCTGGAGAATTTTAGTTACAAGCTAAATCTTCAAAAAAGCAAGTGTTTCCCAATCAATTCAGCCGCATTACTGCTCTAGCAGATAGATTTGCCTTTTTTAACTTAATTGTTTGGGCTTCAAATACCTAGGAGTGAATGTGATTTGCTCACTGCCAGCTCTCATTTCAGCTAACTTTACTCCTTCTTGGTCAGATGAAGGCCAATTTTACCCCTGTCTCTTATAGGGAAAATCAACGCTGTTAAAATGAGAAGCTTGCCTAAATTCATGTATCTTTTCCAATCTATCCCTTTCTTCTTACCTGTCTTTTTTTAAAGAAATTAATCAGGTTGTGTCTTCTTATATTTGGGCTGGGAAGTCACCAAGGGTTTTTACTTCAGCGATGTAAATTCAGGGGTGGGCTCACACCTCCCAATTTTCTATAGTACTATTGGGCCGCTACGCTTCTGAAACCGCTATTCTGGTTGCACTGCCAAGACACATCTTGGTTCCTGCTAGAAGGTCTTTCCTGCTCCTCCTCCTCTCTCCCTGCCTTGTTCTGCTCCGCTCTCTCTACATCTTCCTGTAGTTACACAGGCAACCCTGTAGTACTATCCACACTCAAAATCTGGTACCAGTTTTGGCGCCATTTTAAGTTCCCTTTACATCCATTTTGGGCCCTATTAATAACAACCACATATTTATTGCATCTGTGGTTGACAGCCCTTTCACCCTCTGGAAAAAGAATGGCATAAAAATGTCAATGATCTTAATGAAAATTTAGTTTTTTCTAGATTTCCCAACTTGGTTGTTAAACACGCTTTGGCCCCATCAAATTTTTTCCAATATCTGCAGATGAGATTTTGTCTCCTCTGAATTTGCTGGCTTCCCTTTACTACCCCCCACCCAGCCCTGGAATGAGGTATTGAATTTTCTTCCTCAAGAGAAATCCGTGATTTCACAAATCTATTCTTGGATTATGTCCTGTGATAAACACTCTAGTAACATACCTAAACCTGCTTGGGAGTGGTAAATGGGTCTTGAATTTTGCAGGATTTCTGGGATACAGTTATTGACAGAACAAATTCCACTTCATAGTGTGCTTGTCTTAAGCTCATTCAGTTCAAGGTGACCAACAGTCCAGACTGTCTAGAATGTATTCCACAGTGGTGGATGTGTGTGACAGATGACATTCCTCCCCATGTGACCTCTACCATATGTTTTTTACTTGTTCGAAATTGAGTAACTATTGAACTTTTGTATTCCATACCCGTTCAGAAGCACTTAAAATTAATTTAGCTCCATGCCCCCTAATAACGGTGTCATTGCCGTTAGGGATCATGTTTGGGGGAATGACAATTGTAAAAATGTATTGATATATTGCAGGATGAAGTAACTATACTGTTCTTTCTGTTGAAATCTTTATAAAAAACAATTTATTTTTTTACATTTCGT
Organism: Umbra pygmaea; assembly: GCA_016801145.1. Classification (NCBI taxonomy): domain Eukaryota; kingdom Metazoa; phylum Chordata; class Actinopteri; order Esociformes; family Umbridae; genus Umbra; species Umbra pygmaea. The sequence goes on along the minus strand of JACXGM010008849.1, from coordinate 13,452 downwards.
TAGTGTACAAGGCTTTACGTTTAAATGGCTCCGGAAACGTACACGTGTTTGAATTTCTTGTTTTGTATGATTTTTTAGGTATTGCCACGAGAACAGCCTGTTCCGTGAAATAAAATAATAAAAAATTCAGTGTGGTGATGATCTTCTGGCAGCCATATCATCAATATTTCAAGAAGAATGTGTGTTTGTGTTTATTAACTATATTTTGTGTCTAATTATTAATGGAAGTCGGATGCTTTTAAACACCTCCCCAACACCACTCCAATTGGTTATTGTTGATCTTTCTTGGCTCCAATAGGTGAGGGTGAATCAGTCAGCCTTTAAGTTGGACTCCAATTTGTAGGCCTTCTCTGTATACCGACAAGCCAGTTGCAGGGTTTCATTTGATGATAATGCTAGCAGAGGTGTGAGAGCAGACTGTGATGAGCGCAACTATTGGTTCACCAACGAACCAGGAAAGAGCAAAGTACTGGTGCCGAGCAGTGTCCGCGTTAAAGGTTCACTGGGCTTTTGTATTGATTGCCGTTTGACACACACACACGCACGCATGCACACACACACACACGCACACACACACAATTCACAATACTCCTTTTAGCAACCACTGGAACCTTCATGTTAACCAGTGGACGGTACATGAACAGAAACACCAGCCACCACAGCTCAGAGAGTGAGCTCACTGGGCTGGCCCTGACACTGTTCTCTGTCAGGGTGGATAATGGCCTGCTCTGGGCCTGTTAGGAATGGATTTAGAGTTTCTAGGGAAGTAGTTTGTGTAGGGCGACGTGGTCTGGTAAACAACGTGTGCATGCCATTTGCAAGTTTCTTTACTGTGTTGGACTTGACACTGTCTGAGTATTCACACCATGCCATTGAGGAGATTTGTTCAATGTTAATCCAGTGTTGGCGCTGACACCTGTGCTCCACACACACACCCACACACACAATAGGATCTGATTGGATTATAGTGGTCTTCTAGGAAACACTCTGTGTACTAGTATGAATGGAATGCTGTAATAGACCAGCTCAACACAGTGGCAACACAAAAGCCTCTTTCACATAGTCAAGGTACCACACTAAAACATTTTAATTAAATCGCTCCCTATACAGTTCCTTTTTCTATGTGCTTAACTATTCCTCTGATTTGAACCTTTCTATAATTGGTGTATACTGCTTCAAGTGGATGTATAACTGCTTCTGCCATTGTGTCGCCACATCCAATATTATTACTGTATTGTATTGTGCTTTTCATAGAGAACCAACAGGAGGGCATTATAAAGTACTGGCACATTTTATTGAGAGTGTGCAGACAGAGGGGTCAGGTAGCTTGTCGCTAATACGTATGTTCCAAATGTAAAGGTCTCTGTTGATCCATGGCTATGTTCAGAACAGCTTTTTCCATACAAACAGACATATTAAATGTAAGTCATTTTGAACAATATTATCTGTAATAATGACATTTTTCTTACACATATCTCATGCAGAAACAAAAAAGCTGATCTCAGTGTGTGTAAATTTATACAAATATGTATAATGTACATATATTTACAACGCTGCATTAATTTAGCTATATACATGCATCCGGAGAGTATTCACAGCACTTCACTTTTTCCACATTTTGTTATGCTACACCTGTATTATGAAATTGATTCAATTCATTATTTCCCTCACAATTCTAAAAACAATACCCCATTATGAAAATGTAAAAGAAGTGTGTTTGAAATCTTAGCAAATTGATTAAAAATTAATGAAAAAGAAACACATACATTCACAGCCTCTGCTCAATACTTTGTTGAAGCTTCTTTGGCAGCAATTACAGCCTTAAGTCTCTGAGTATGATACTACAAGCTTGACAACTATTTTTGGTCAGTTTCTCCCATTCTTCTTTAGCCTAGAAATCTAGACGCACCCTAGTGGCAGCAAATATAATTTTCAGCAAGAGTCAGTTTAGCAACTCTCCGTTGACTTGAGAGCTGGAAAAAAACAAATTCTGGTCAGGCCAATCACAACGTGTATAGAGTCGGTGGGTGGGCTTAATGTTGCTGCTGCTGGCGAACAGAACAGTCTTTCGAATCGGCTTTGGCCGCGACTCTGGTAGACTTGGAGTTAATCCTTTCTTTGAGAAAATAACAAAGAAAGGCACTGAAGTCATTCTTACGAAAGGAAGATTTGTTCTGAGTTTTCACTTCGTTGCTTTGGTTGGTTGTAGCGATATCCTATTAAGTGCATGGGGAATTTGAAAGACAACCATTTATCCCGCCCCTCGGATTCAGCACTGCCAATGGTGAGTTCCCAGACCCAACATCTTGATGTGGGTCTTGCTTGCCAGGTTAGTTCTTCTTTGCAGGACCTCTCAAACTCCATTAGGCTGGATGGGGAGTGTCGGTGCACAGCTATTTCCAGATCTTGACAGAGATTTTCAATCGAGTTCAAGTCTGGGCTCCTGTAGCCACTCCTTTGTTACCTTGGCTGTGTGCTTAGGGTCGTTGTCCTGTTGGAAGATGAACCTTTGCCCCAGTCTGAGTTCCAGAGCGCTGTGGAGCAGGTTTTTAGCAAGGATGTCTCTGTACATTGCTGCATTCATCCTTCCCTCGATCCTGACTAGTCTCCCAGTTACTGCTGCTGAACAACATGCCCACAGCATGATGCTGCCACCACCAAGTTTTACTGTAGGGATGGTATTGGGAAGGTGATGAGTGGTGCCTGGTTTCCTCCAGACATGACTCGTGCCATTCAGGCCATAGAGTTCAATCTGGCCATAGAGTTCAATCTTTGTTTCATCAGATCAATCATTATTTCACCAGATCATTTTTTTCTCATGGTCCGAGAGTCCTTCAGGTGCCTTTTGGCAAATTCCAGAGGGGCTCTCGTGCCTTTTACTGAGGAGTGACTTCCGTTTGGACACTCTACCATACAAGCCTGATTGGTGGAGTGCTGCAGAAATGGTTGTTCTTCTGGAAGGTTCTCCTCTCCCTAAAATGAAATGCTGGAGCTCTGTCAGAGTGAACATCGGGTTCTTTGTCACCTCCCTGAGTAAGGCCCTTGTCCCCCGATCGCTTAGTTTGGCCAGGCAGCCAGCTCTAGGAAGAGTCCTGGTGGTTCCAAAATTCTTTCATTTGCAGATGATGGAGGCCATTGTGCATATTGGGACCTTCAATGCTGCATTTATTTTAATGTACCCTTCCCCAGATCTGTGCCATGATACAGTCCTGTCTCAGAGGTCTACAGACAATTCCTTGGTGTTCATGTCTTGGTTTGTGCTCTGACATGCACTATTTTCTGTGGGACCTTATGTAGACAGGTGTGTGCCTTTCCAAATCATGTCCAATCAACTGAATTTACCACAGGTGGACTCCAATCAGGTTGTGGACACATCTCATGGATGATCATTGGAAACACGATGCACCTGAGCTATATTTTGAGTGTCATGTCAAAGGCTGTGATCACTTATGTACATGTGCTTTTTTGTTTTTTATTTTTAATAAATTTGCAACAATAGATTTCAAACACATTGCTTTCACATTGTCATTATGGGGTATTGTTTGTAGAATAAAACATTTATTCCATTTCAGGATAAGGGTGTAGCATAACACAATATGGAAAAAAAAAAAAAAGTGAAGCACTGTGAATACTTTCCGGATGCACTATATATATATATATATATAGTGTATATCTATATATAGTGACACTGTAAAGATGTCTGTGAAAAAAACTGTAAAACATACTGGTAATTCTGTCCGTTACAAAGTAATATCAGCTCTGTGTGTTGATGGACATGTACTGTGTTTTTTAAGTATTTCCTGTTATTGTTTTGAAGGAAATGTAGGTAAAATAACAGAAAAAGTACTGGTACAGTATATACGTTTACTGTTTTTTCTTGACAGAATAATTATTTCCATACACACATACACTCACCTAAAGGATTATTAGGAACACCCATTCAATTTCTCCTTAATGCAATGATCTACTCAACCAATCACATGGCATTTGCTTCAATCCATTTAGGGGTGTGGTCCTGGTCAAGACATTCTCCTGAATGTCCAAAATAACATGAGACTATACATGTGAGTGTTTTACATCAGATTTTGCATCAGATTTAACTGATGTGGATTTCATTTGATTTAGATCAGGTGAATTAGTATACACATACATTTTTAAAAATGTACACAAGGTCCTTTAATATACTTGTATTATAAGCAATCAAATGATACAGATATAAAATGTAACATGGTCAGGTTTAAATCGATGATTGATCATCTTATCATTATCGCAAAAGCAGTGATAGTTTAGTTGGCATCCGTCCTCTTTATAGGATGCATTACAAAACCTCCACATGGGAGGTCTTTAGCTGCTGGAGGGCCACGTGAATATGCAGCCACACAGTACCACGATCACAGGCACACACACACAGACACGTGTACAGTACATCTCTGATCAACTAACTGTCAAGCTGTCTGACACCTGTAGCCCTCTCTCTCTCTCTCTCTCTCTCTCTCTCTCTCTCTCTCTCTCTCTCTCTCTCTCTCTCTCTCTC
>JACXGM010008848.1:8917-28453 GCA_016801145.1 Umbra pygmaea | reverse complement strand
CACACACACACACACACACAGCCACACACAGCGACAGAGAGACAGAGACAGAGACAGCGACAGAGAGACAGAGAGACAGAGAGACAGCGACAGAGAGACAGCGACAGAGACAGAGACAGAGACACAGAGACAGACACACAGACACACAGCCACACAGCCATACAGCGATACAGACACACAGGCAGACACACAGGCAGACACACAGGCAGACACACAGGCAGACACACAGGCAGACACACAGGCAGACACACAGGCAGACACACAGGCAGACACACAGGCAGACACACAGGCAGACACACAGGCAGACACACAGGCAGACACGCAGGCAGACACGCAGGCAGACACGCAGGCAGACACGCAGGCAGACACGCAGGCAGACACGCAGGCAGACACGCAGGCAGACAGGCAGGCAGGCAGACAGGCAGGCAGGCAGACAGGCAGGCAGGCAGACAGGCAGACACGCAGACAGGCAGACACGCAGACAGGCAGACACGCAGACAGACAGACAGACAGACAGACAGACAGACAGACAGTAGGCCTGTCATGATAACAAATTTAGCTTGACGATAAATTGTCCCAGAAATTATTGCGATAAACGATAATATTGTTGTTCTGAGACCATTTTCATCCAATATAATGATAATGGCATCATAATGCAGGTACACCTTCTCAAAGATCAATAAACTTTTATTTCTAAATAATATTTAACACTGGAACTGGAATACATTTAAAAAATGCACAATAAATGAACAAAACAACCAAAAACAATAAATAAAATGGACTCTCAGTCTCTTAACAAAAAATGCAGTGGAATAAAAAAAACACAATCAAAAACAGTAAATAAAATGGAAATTAAAAACCACACACAACCAAAACAAAGTCTCTATGGTAGAGGAGAGAGCTGAGGAAAACAAACAAGCATACAAATTTAAATTATTGCGTCCGTAAGAATTATTGAGCTCATTTTTATTTATCAGGCGATTAATTGATTTATTGTATATTGCGACAGGCCTAACAGACAGACACACAGACACACAGACACACAGACACACAGACACACAGACACACAGACACACATGGCATAAACCCATTCGGTTAACATTATCCCTGTAGACAAACCGACAGACACAGAGCACATACAGATTGTATCCAGATTTCTGCTAGTCATTTAAAGTGCTCAGATGAACTTGAAATGACATGATCAGCAGGCGCAACAACGTTGAAAGACAGATGGGTACATGACAACCACTCATAATGTGTCTGTTGGGCATTAATGGAGGTCAACATCAATAGCTAAGTGTCTGCAGCAAAGGGGGACAAGGTTCAGGGTGTGAAACCTTCCAAACCAACATGCCGGGAACAGCTGCACTTACACACACCAGTAAAAGATGTCTTCACAGAAACAACAAAAAGCTTACAATTTTGTTTATTACACATCATTCCTGGTTAACTTGCTGCATGTTTGTTCTACACCAGTGGAATGGAGTTATATTCCTATCTTTATTCAAGAGCACATTATTTCAATTTGAGAGCATTTTTCACAGATATTATGCTAAACTTTTGTAATTATTTCCCTCAACTTCAGCCTTTCTCCTTGCACTTAGGCTGCTTATTTGTGCTTGCAAATCTTCTCCTTACAGATTTTTTTCTGCGCTCTCGGATTGTTTGTGTTACAATTAGGGCTGAACAATGTTGTGTTTTATCATCGACATCGCGATGTGCGCATGTGCGATGGTCACACCGCCGGAACATGCGATGTGAAGAAGGGTAGCACCCAATGACAGTATAGGTAGCACCATGGGTAACACACAGTTTACACAAGTTTGTTGTATGGTTTGTTGCTGGGGTGACATGCACGCTCCGCATGCCTGCACAGTGATTGGTTCGCTGTGATTGGTTCGTTGTGCCGCTGCTCACAACCAACATTCTCTGTCACTGGCAGTCCTGTACTAGCGATAGATGAGCGAAAAAGAGGATACGCATTACGCAGGGAAAAAAGGATGGTTTCGTACCGAAAAGAAAGTCAAAATCTTTGGGACTATTTTGGTTACAAAAAGTAGGATGTTGACCAAAAACAGGTACTTTGTCTGGAGCGTTATAAAGTTGTGGCCACAAAACAAGGAAAAACCACCCATTTGTCTGATCACTTAAAACGGCACCACAAAGCTCTTTACGATGAATACACAATCAAATCTCGATGTCAATCAAAACAAAACACGATTTGCGATGCCTTTGCTAGTGTGGCTGTCAACGACAGAAAGAAATATCAAACGCAATAATGTTTCATATCGTAAAGATGTTGCAATTACACGTCGCATTTGCTTAGCCATGATTATGATGAATACCAACACTGTTTTACTTTGGCACTTTGGCTAAGAAAAGTTGACTTAAAAACAAAAGATTGTGTACCAAAAAGTTTTTTTATAAAATATTTATTTTCAGTTATATTTTTATAAACCAATCAGGGAGTTGGTGTAACGCTGCTGTTTTATATAAAAATGTGTACTGCTTTTCTGTTTACAGAGATCTGGTCTAATTTTGTAATAATATATTAAGTGACCTTTTTTTCACTTGTAATGAAGCTTGTTTATTAGTGAAATGATTAGTATCATGGAATTGTAATTATTGACTGTAGCCTACATTGATGGCTTGCAATATCGCAATATATATCGTTTGGAAACAAAATATCGCAATGTAATATTTTTTCCAATATCGTGCAGCCCTAGTTACAATGGTATCAAAATTTCCCAAAGGGCCCCCAAAAGGCTTGGGCCAGCACTGCCTGGGATGTCAGAGAGACTCAACGGGGTAGGCTTGGACCCGGAAGTTGAAGCAGCCCTGGATGGATACTGATGCTACCTGGCTCACCTTACGTTACCATTCCATTCATTTTAGGGGTCACTTTGACAGCTAATAAATTTACATTTGAAGCTTTTAAAGACTATTTGTCCACTGTTTATTTCTAAAGAAACAGGACAATGTATACAAAGCTCCATTACCTTGCATCTCACGCTATGGCCCCGTAGCAGCCGTTTTTGTGAAAATATGCTAACTGTTGGGTCATAACCACACAACTTTGTCACACAGGAGAGAAATTACTATATATTCCAGGAGAAGCTCGCAGGCAATCAGGGGACGTGGAGGTCAAGAAAGAAGACCATAGAGTTCATTAAAAGCACCGGAACAAAATATTTCAGCAACGTTTTGATGGATTGGAAAAACTTTATATTCATGCTGTCAGTCTCTGCAAGAGGCAAAACGGTTGGCGAAAAATTGGGAAGTCACTAACAAAATACATAGGTTTGTTTTAAAAAACTTTTAATAGGAAAAGTTATAAATACAAATCTTACTATGCCCATTATTAAAATGATTTACTTAATAAATAAAATTAACCGGCTGCTTAATTATGATCTGCTTTTTTGTCTCCCAATATTCGGTATTATAAAATCATAATCGGTAAACCTCTAGTTCTAATGATAGAAACTGTTTTCCTTGGAACTTTTTAACAAAACCAATGAAAGAGAAGAATTGGGAAATCAACGTTCATCAAATGCTAAGATACCTGACTATATTACAAAAAGTGAGTAGTTCATTACAAAATAAATTATCTTTATAATTATATATAAATCAATTCTTAATATTGTCATCTTTAAAAGTGTGTCTGACAATCTTAAATAGGTGTTTAACCACCTTAAACTGTGTGGACGAGAATATGACTTCGCTGTGTAGGCTTTTGTAATTTCTAACAGAATCATTTGAGCAAAGGTAAAAAAAAAGCCTTGTCACCTTTCAGGAGCCACGTACACACTCACCACCACAACATTTACCCATGTCTGCTGCCTGTTTACACAAAGACCCAGAGTGGTCCACCAAACCAACAGAAAAAAGGGTCAACGCTGAGGTTTAGAGGTCACACTGAGGGCGTTGTTGAACATGATCTGAATGTCACTTAAGACGCTAAGAAGCTAATGTCCAGGTCAGGAGTGATGCTGCTGGAACGTGCTTCAAACTGCACCCTATTCTCTATACAGTGCACTACTTTGCAACAGGGCCAATTTCACCATACAGGAAATAGGGTGACATTTGGGAAGTAGGCCTGAGGTCATGAGAAGACAAACTGTGTTGCCTGGAAGTACTACATAAACCGTAAACAGACGTCCACAGTTGTCTTTGCCTCTCTGGCACTCACTAGGTGTAGCATGTGGCTATTTCTGGAAAAGAGCTAATAATTCCTTAGAAACTCATTTGGCGGAGAAAAGAGTAATCCCACCCCCACTCAGTCTCTCCCATATCCACACAGATCACAGTAAGCTGGGTGAGTTGAAATGGGAGGCTTTGCTCATTTTCCAAAAGAACACGAGGCAGTCATGATCCATGAAATGATACGTAAATAAAGCGAAAAGTGGCACAGGAATGGCCTGCCGTACATTTAGTCCGATGACAAAGATCTGGTTTATTCAGCGTCTCAAACTGTGCTTGCCATATGCCGTGATGGAATGAAACAAAAAGTGGTAATTGAAAAATGTATAGATTACAGATCTGCCCCTCATCAGAACAGTCACCATTGCCAGAAACATAGAAGACTAAATATTAAAAAGCGAAATGCAGCACGGACACGCGACCACATGAACAACAGTCTCTGAAAAGATAGACCTTTCGGATATTTACAGATGAACAACAACATTCACTGTTATTGTCAAATGTATCTTATGTTTACGGAGATCGTGGAGGATGTTCAACACTGTTCCTCCAATTACAGTGGGCTTTTTAGGAGTCAAGGAAGCATTACCCCAAAGGGCACCATATTCCCTGTGTAACACACTTTTGGGATGCGTCCACTGTCTCTCTATTAAACCCTCTGCTCCCACTCTCATTAATGAAAGTGTTTAACAGCTGACAACTGTGTTCTTGCTTTCCAGAACAATCCCCCGATGGTTACATGATTAGAAAATATCTACCAGAGATTAGCTTACACTGGTATCTTAAAAAGCAACTACAAAAAAGATTGCACCCTAATTTCTTAATAGCACCCTACTTCGTATCAGCAGAGCCCTGGTGTTCTATAGTGTGCTATATTAGGGAACCAAGTAGAATTTGGAACACTGCCATGCTGTTCGTTCTAGACCAGGTGGAGGCAGAAGTTTGCTATGGTACCATAGCAACTTGCTACCCTCAACCCCTTCACTCTGACATCCATGAAGTGAGGCTGAAGTCAGGGTGAAGATCAATTTGGTGATTTAGAACAGAATGCTTGTAGCATGTTAATATCCGCTAGGTCCACGGCGATAGTACTGGTGTTTATAGTCACACCAGACAGCCACAAGTCGCTCTCTGCGACCTCCGGGGGACTGAGCCTGCATGATTCTCCCCCACGCGGCTGTCTGTCCACCGATCTGACCTTCAGCCGGCTCCACATCTCAGATTGCCGGAATGTATGACAGAACTAAGGCTATCTGCAAAAAAACATGGCTACACTTTTAATGACTGCTATGAGACATTTCAAAACACTGTATAACTGCCGTTCAAAATACACTGCTATGCAACTAGGAGAAACTGGATATGAATGTTCATATGGCTGTTTGAGTGGGGTGGTTGACGTGTTTCATGTGTCACACAAAACAAAGGAAGCTGTATTCCACTGCTCAGGCAGACTTAGTCAAAGTCAGACTTGATCACTGACGGGGGACAAAGCTGACCAGTAAAACCAATGGAAATATCAGCAAGACCAACCGGGCTCTGGACAAAATCATTAAAGCCCACGCCCCAAATAACCCCCTTGTTCCCTATGCAGTGTGCCTTTAACTGGAACCAGTAAGGAATAGGGTTGCCATTTGGGATCCGGGTTGTGTCCGAACTGCATTCCATTTCATGTTCAGCCTCAACGTTTCCGGCATTTTGTCTGGTTGAGATGACGGCCGTCACCTCAGGCTGAACATCTTCCTCGTTCAGCCAGTACTTGTACAGAGGCATTCTCTTCATGTTATCACTACAGGACAGCGTTGAATCAATGAGGCTTGACAACTGGTTGGTTATTGTCCATTGTACAGCATGCAGACCATCAGCTCTCAATGATTAACCAACCGTAAAGCAGAAGACACCACACAAGACATCACAGTACCATGGTTAAGGTATATTCAAATGAGAAATTCCTAATTAAAATATTAAATATATGTATACGTGTATGTGTATATGTGTGTGTATATATATATGTATGTGTGTGTTTGACCCCCTTTCGCCTTCAGAACTGCCTTAATTCTACGTGGCATTGAGTCAACAATGTGCTGAAAGGATTCTTTAGAAATGTTGGCCCATATTGATAGGATAGCATCTTGCAGTTGATGGAGATTTGTGGGATGCACATCCAGGGCACGAAGCTCCCGTTCCACCACATCCTAAAGATGGTCGATTGGGTTGAGATCTGGTGACTGTGGGGGTTTTAGTACAGTGAACTCATTGTCATCTTCAAGAAACCAATTTGAAATGATTCGAGCTTTGTGACATGGTGCATTATCCTTCTGGAAGTAGCCATCAGAGGATGGGTACATGGTGGTCATAAAGGGATAGACATTTGTCAACATGTACATAAGCAACACAACACATACTTTCATATACATACAAGTATACATTACACAGTAAAATATAGGATAGCCCAAATAGCCTACATATTGCAAAGTGACATATATGGCACACCCCTTATGGCAAACATCAACATTACATGGTAGTGTTGTGGATAAGCATAATGGCCATCTGCACAAATGAGTGTTTATATCGGTTGAGCCTGCACTTGGCAAACCTGAATCTTCTGCCAGAAAGTAAAAGCTGGAATTCTGTGTAAAAAATGTGGGTTGGATCAGACGCTATTTTTTGCGCCTGTCTGTCTGATAACTTCCTGCTCATAGATTGTCTGGATACATCTATCTAATGACATTATCTTGTCCGGCCAAAACAAGCAATTATTTCTGTAAAAAAACAGTTCCCTACTTGTCTGGCACGTATGGTAAGGGCTCATGCTGCGCATTTTCCAGCCATTAATGTTTTTAATTTATTTGAGGGATTTTTCCTAAATTTTCTCCCAATTCCCACTGACCCTGCCTTGCCATCAACTCTGCAACTCCTTGGACAGATGCAGGATGGCGAGGGGAGCACATATCCATCCAACCCCATGTTGCCGAGCTGCCGAATCATTTCGCACTGCTCATCCAATCATGTACGGGATGATTACGCTCACCAACTTCACTTCTGTGATTGAATAATCAGGTGCCTGATCTGAACACAAGGAGTCACTGGAGAACAACGTGGCAAGGCAGATGATACTGTTCATCTATCCCAAACCCTGGCAGTGCTATGCCAATTTGTGCCGCCTCGTTCTGGAGGTCCAGTGAAAGCTGGAGAAGCCATAGTCGGACTCAAACTGCTTACTATCATGACACAAACTGTTCTGCAATGCAGCAACTCAGCACCCTACGTCACGCAGACCCCCGCTGTCTGTGGTTCTGAAATTGGCTCCAGCACACACCAGCTAATAGACGCAGTCTGCTTATTAAACAACATTTTGTAATCGTAGTATATGGATATTACTTATCATCTTTCCATACAACCATGCAGTTGTAATTTTATTTGCATTCAGCAACAACAGGTGACACGAGGCTTAATATTAGGAATTATTTTATAGTGGCCGAATCTGAAAATGCCAGCAGTACATTTGAGTCAGATCGGGAACGTATGAACTTTTCAATCAGCCTTTTTACTTTCATTATTATTACAGTGCTTGAAACAAAGTGGTTTCATTAAATACATTAAGTGTGACATTCATGACAAAAAACAATTATAATCACCTTTCAAATTTCGACTAGTCGATTGTCAGACATTGGTCGAGGCTTGGTCTCAGGCGGTGACAGCCCCACTCCTAATAACGGCCAGCTCTGCGACATGTGATTGGATAAACCATGTGAGCGCCCTTTTCCCGAATGTGCCGAAAAAGTTGCAGAGCTGGCGAAAAGGCAGGGTTAGTGGAAAATTGGACAAGACCAATTGGGAGGGAAGGAAAATGGGAGGAAAGATAAATCACAAATAAGTATTGCAAGTTACTGAGACAACAGGGGTGTTGGCCATGGAAGTCATTTAGGTACTCAGTTGAACATATTCAGCAAATCATGAACTTAGCATTGCAGTATGATTAGCTGAGTGTCCTAACTGGGCATGAAAGAACACATGCACAGCAAGATGGAGGTCTCTGTCTGAATCACTTCTAACACTTTTACATCTGACTGTTGGTGACCAGAACCTGAAAAAGATTAAGCTGTAAAGCTTGCGTGTCAGATCAAAACTTAAATTGTACTTTTTTACTAAATTACATGCAACAGGGCTGGCAGGCAAGTGATAAGAGACAGGGGGCTGTGTGGTAACCCCTGTAAGGCTTTACCTGTCAGATTAAACTCAACCAATTTTATTTTAATTTTTTAGAAAACATGCTTTTAAGGCTAGCAGCTATTATGCCTTCACAAACCCTTGGGACGGTACATAGTTTACTATAGTAGAGTCTTCATTAATTGTTGCTGGAGGTGAATCGATCTGAATTCAACGCTGAGGTACTGCTTGATTTAAGGAATGCCCAATCTAATTTCTCTGGTTTCCTTTTTAATACTAGGATGATGATGTAGAACAACCTGAGTCCTTGGGCCACATCGCAGAACTACCCGGCGTGATGAGGACCCTGTCCAAAGCCACTGTCACAGCCCACCTGGCTGTCTTTGTTATTAAATATCTGACTGCTGCTGATCTGGATCTGTCTAAAGACTGGACACAGCCCAGATGAAGATCTGAACCTCAGACCATGCCCAAGACTACCGATAAACAACTTGGCCTTAATTAGTCATGCAATCATAAAATGTATAACCGGCACAGCCAGAAGAATTCCCACACCACAGAGTCTGGATCCTCTCTAGGTTTCTTCCTGGGAACCATGGAGTTTTCCTAGCTGCTGTGCTTCAATTTGCATCATTGCATGCTCTTCTGGGGTTTCAGGCTGGGTGTCTGTAAATGCACTTTGTGATGTAAAAAGGGCTTTGTAAAATATATTGATTGATTGAAGGAGAGCATGATGTCTCAAGATGAAGCTGGCCTGGAAGACTTCACATCTTGGCTTTACTGAAAACTGAATTAATGTAAAAATCTCTCTGCTAGAGCTAGACCAGCAATTATTATTTTACATTTAAAATGAACACTACCATTTGAGAGATTGTGAATAAAGTATTTATTTAGTTATAAATAAAGATTACAATTGTATGAAGGCTTTTTTCAACCTTACTTTGGATGTCAGAGGTATACTCTAGATTGTGATTTGTTGAACATAAGTAATGACAATATTAGTCAAAATATTCCAATTGCTGTCATGGAATTAATGCTTTATTTGTAATCTAGTTAATTGCATCTAGTACAGTAGGCCTAGGAATTAAACATGTAATTTTATTGACAGCTGTTTAATGAGCACACAGAATTCTCTCAGCCTACATCCTACTGCCCAAATTGTGTCTTGTATCTTTTGAAATAGTTGATAGCTTGTATTGATTTCTAATCATCTTCGATTGGTAATACCATGCGTGTTTGTATGCTGCGTGTATGTTTATGGTTTTTCATATTTTTAAATAGTAAACCAAACTCTGCACTTTATACTTCCACCTCCATTACCCTCAGCTACAACGTGACAGCAATACACATCAGTAAATAATGGCACAATCAACTAAGGATCACTTTTAGTGGTTATAGTAAGATACAGAAGATGTACAGTGTTGATATGAGTGGTACACTATGCGATGTGGATACGTCCAGAATCCGAAACCGGAATGCTTCCAGGCATGTGGCCACAACTACCAAATTTCTTGATTGCAAACATGACATAATTTTCACCAGATATGAGTTTAAGTCAATTTGGACATACTCAAATATCTTGAAAACAGAAATGAATTTTACATGTAAATCAGATATGGCACTGGGTCATATCTAGTAATATACTGACAGCTGATATTCCCAGTAAAACAATAACGGATTTGACCACGTACACTTTCCAGACCCTAGATTCTCCCCAGAAGTCAGCGTGAGATCATAAGTAAAACGCAGTCATATTTGTAAATATCTGTGGTTTTAAAACCAGATTGTATAGTGGGTAGAATATCTGCTGACCTCAATGCATATCAAAGTGTTGCCAATCCGGAGTAAAGATATGTCCCGAACATGACATTTTCGGACCATAATTCTCGGAAAAAAACACCAACCTGCTGATGTAGCTGTGCCACTCAATTTCAAGTTTGTGTGGTATCTAGCAGCCGATGATCCCACCAGGACAGTAAATCCAGTTCAGTTCACCATTGAAGGGACATTTCACACGGCCCCACAAGGAAAAAGGCTGTTTAAGGCATACCGTTTATGGTTGAAGTTACAGTTAGTACAGAAGGATTCTGGTTTGGTTTTGGGTTAAGTTTAGAAATATTAATTTTGTTCCCCACAAGTACAGAAAATAATATGAATCATGCATGAACACCATGCAGATCTATAAAAATATTACTGTTTTAAACAAAAACAAGCATTGTGGTACAGAATTGTATACCTGTTCCCAACAACCCACTGCATAGCATTACGATGATGTCCAAGCTGACACCCTATTCCCTATGGACCCTGGGTAAAACAAGTGTACTGTGGTAGATTCGGAATAGGGTGCCATTTGCTCACAGTTATCCCAGTCCTGATGTATTCAGCTGTGACTCAGGAATGTTTCCACAAAGGGATCAGCTACGGACACTTCAAATACATTCACTGTCTGTCACAATATGCAATAAATCAATTAATCGCATGATAAATAAAAATGAGCTCAATAATGTCTACAGCCGCAATAATTTCCATTTGCAGGCTTGTTTGTTTTCTGCGTCTCTCTCTACCAGAGAATTTATTGTTTTGGTTGTGTGTGGTTTTTAATTTCAATTTTATTTATTGTTTTTGATTTATCGTTAATTTATCGTCCAGCAAAATCTGTAATCGGCCTATTCACTAGTGTACATTGCTTATTCATTTGCTATTTCATGCATTGTGGAGATTCCTGATACCACTGGTTCCATGTTAAGGCCCCAGTGTTTCTCCTTAAATTTGTCTCTCTGAGTTTACGTAAGCTTGGAGTATAAATAAGCTTTCAGTTAGTGTATTGTGGGCTTATTCCAACAGCACTATTAATCAACATTTTAACAGTGCTTGCATCCCAAATGTCACACCTTGTTAAAGGACTTAGTTATCAGATGATTATAGGCTAACAGAGTGCCATTTAGGAGACAAACATTTTTAATAAAAGTTACTTTACCTTCTTTATTTTTAACCATGTGCTTGATCCAAACAGTTTATTTATGTATTGATATGATTTTGTTGTTACTGAGGAAATAGATTAACATTTCGTAGAGTCATTTACATTGACAACAATGGATGAGTGTTATATGGCATTCCAAATCAATCAATTAGAATCACATTCTGAATGTCTCTGCAATGATCTTTAAATAATCCACTGTGCATAAATCTCTTTTTGCATATGTTTGTCATTATAAACGTCTATCCTTCAAAAATGGATTCTAAACAGTGGAAAATACATGAAAAACAAGACATCATCAAGAATAACATTCTAATATTGGTTTCAAGTGCCTTCAAGCAGTTTAACATGATTGCACATTTTCATGATTCGTAGTCATTGTATAAATGCTAATATTAATTCCATCGTTTCCAAATTCTCTTTTTTTGGAAACAAGAAATACAACATTCAGTATCATATGAAAAGGAAGATCACATTCCTAAACAGAAAATGTGAAAATAAGCCCAAATGTGTGAATATCCCCTTTAAAAGAAAGATAGAGTCTCATCTCATGAACCTGTCAAAGTAAACAAATGCAGCAATATCTGACAGTATCTGACAGAGGACTACTTTCAGGGAGAGCACCACAACCTGGTGAAATGGGCCCCCACCACTCACAACCACGGCATCCTGGTGTTTCAGTTCCACCTCGCACGACGTGCAGTGACAGAAAACACGAGAACCCAACAAATGGTTTCACATCACAAATGTCATGTTGACTGGTGCTGGTGAAAAAAATGGAATCAGACAAATTATGTACCGTTGGGGTATGAGTACAGTCCGTCAAGTTAAACCAATCATGAAAAGACAGTCCATTCCCCTTTGACATGAGAGAGAAAAAGCAAACTGTGCATGAATGATAGTAATACAAAAAAAGGTTTTATTTTACTTAAAGGAATGCTCAAGACCCCTAAACAGCTCAAAATCCTTGTGCCGGTCATGTTTCCGACACGACAGTCACAAAAAAATGCAGGGTGTTCGGTAATTCCCAAATCGGCCACTGTAAGTTGCCTAAAAACCTTTGGTTACGTCACTGTTAGAAAAATATGAATATTTTTCTAACAAAATACTAAATGTTCGTTTTTAGAGTCGATCTTTGAATGGAGTCGATAGGAGAATTAAACAGGACAAATAAATATCAAGATGTCAAACAAAAGCATCTAGATGATGTATTTTGCAGTGTCGTAAAGGTTTTTGGGTAAAAGTAAATCGCTGAGAGGGTGTATTTACTGACTGTCATGTCAGAAACATGACCGACAACAATTTTGAGCTGTTTAAGGGTCTGGAGAGTTGCTTTAACCAGGAATGTTGATTAATAACCAATTTGCACCTACAACCTGAGGGGAATTTTACAGGGGGAGGAGAATATTAGTGTTACCTTTGTAGCTCAGACAGAACAACAGAGATTTCACCTTTGCGTACAGGGAATTCAAACCAGTGTCCCGATAGACACCAACCAGATGCCCTAAACCCCAGTCCACCTCGCTGTCCCTAGTGTAACCTTACACTAAAGATTTGTGAGATTTCAATCCTTAAAAGGTAAAATTGTTCAAAATGAATTTGTTGTACACTAAGAAATTGGCATGTGTAAAGATATCCTCCAAGACTTCTTTTCTCCATGCAAAACTCCCCTCTCCACTAGTAGGGCTATAACAAATAAATGTTTACATTGATTGAAGCTGTGATGAAGCTGCCTCAAAGAGGTTGTGAATACATTTTGGCCCAGTGCCCTGACAGGAGGATGGATTGAGGGGTAGACATTCTCCCAGTGGTCACAGCTGTAGAATGGAAGATGTTGCTTGGATTTTATGGACACCACATCTCCGAAACAATTACACTCCACCTCAATGCCAAGAAGCTTTTCTATTGGATGTCTTGCAAGACGTAAGTCTCTCCTCTCGAAAAACAAAAACCAGCATCTGGGGTTTGCAGATGTCATTGGAACTTTGAAACGTGTTTTTATTTTCTGATGTCTATAATAGATATTAGAAGTATAATTTGTTTTGAAAACTGCTACATTCTGGCTCTGCAGCAGAGTAACTTTAATGATGGTTTTAAAACTCAATCTCAGCACGGTGCAGGATAATCAGAATGGTAAATATTCATAACCTAGCTGGCATTTTCTCATAAGCTAATACAATTAAACTTTAGAAAGAGGCAATTACATCACATCAATAGCTTTGCCAATTGTCCGTTTGAATTCAATTTTCCGCCAAAGGTCACCTGCTTACTTGAAATTGGACATGGGTTTGATGGTCCCCATTGGACAAATTTCATAATGTAACTGAGTTATGAAAACATCTAGCCTATGGATAGAAATTGGCATCAAGCTGTCCCCCATCTTGTTCTCATTTCCTCTTTAAATTCTAGCCAAGTTGATATAGTCTATATTGTCAACGATATGGATAATGCGTCCGGTTTTTCAACCCCCTACCCTTTATCCAGCTGAAGACACAGCTTAATATTTCAGCAAAGCAGCCAAAAGCAGAAGGTTGTTAGGTTTGGGCCGTCACTTTCTTTGGCGTTGGTGAGAGCCAAGAAGGACTGCGCTCCCTTTGATACTTTATTCCCTATGCAATGCACAGATTTTCAGTAGGCTCTATTCAGGGTTCGTACTAGGGCTGCAACAAAGAATCGATTAAATTGATAAAAATTGAGTATTAAAATTGTTGGCAACGAATTTTATTATCGATTCGTTGGGTCTATTTTGCTGCTCGCTGTGTGGTGGAGCTAACTTAAAGAAAAAAATATTTTAAATGAAATCTTAGATATTATCGCAGAACTTCCCTTTAAATTCAACAAAAAAGTTTTACCTGCAAAATCTGTAAAACATAAATGTAATGGCACCGGAGCACGAAAGTAATGAGAAAACACTTGAAAAGAAAACAGGTTGGAGCGATAAGCGAAGTGGACGAAACAGCAGATTGAGTTACTACATAATAATAATAGCATTCTTGGCATTTTTAAATTAGGAATAGTTCCTCCCAAAGCAGGTAGTTCATATTTATCAAATAGCCGGTGTTTGGTCGCAAAAAGGTATATTAAATCTAATCCACTTCAACATTGCACGACAAGTGTATTTAACTAGCTGCCTAATTAATGTTTGTGGAAAAACAGACGCGGTAGAGCTAACGTTAATCTAGCAAGCTCATTAACACTACTGGCAGTGCTCAAACAGAAAGAGTTACAGTGCAAAGCTAATTTAAAACAAAAACCAGATCTTACTATTACAGTATTACAACATATGTTAGCCTTGTACCTCTTCGGGGATACAAATTTTTTTTTTACGTTTCACTATGTGATTTACTTTTATCGTTTTTTCAACTAATGTTGCGCACAGTAGAAACTCCAAAGTCCATTTAAATATGAAAGTCATTCTAAATAAAAAACAGAAAATAAGTCAAAATAAGCTTATAAAAGTAAAATACATAAAGCAACAAAATTACTATTCAACAGGCCTATCTCGTTTTTAGGACAAACTAAAGGTTATTTTCAACTATGTTCTATAAAAGCTGTTTCTATAATTGTTTTGTAGACACAAGTATTTTCACATCTCAGGTCTGTCTAAGCAAAAAACACACAATCATAAAGTTAATCCCACTATATTGGGGCGCAGATGGCTCAATGGGTAGGGAGTCTGACTTGTAGTCAGAAGGTTGCCAGTTCGATTCCCGACTGAGCCAAATGTCGTTGTGTCCCTGGGCAAGACACTTTACCCTAATTGCTCCCAGGTCGTTGCTGTAAATAAGAAATTGTTCTTAGTCAATTTACCTGGTTAAATAAAGGTTAAATAAAGGTTAAATAAAAAAATAAAGATGCTATTGTGCTACAAAACTGAAAATAGTTGTTCTTTCAGCGCTCATCACAAACACCTGTGGAATTGACCGACGTAGCAGGTGTCGTCACTGATTGAGGGGTGGATGCTGAGCATAGGCTACAGAGAAAAAGAGGAAAAAAGCATCTCTTATCATCCTCTCCTCATTCTTGTTTCATTAGTTTGGTTAATTTTGCTCTACACTGTGTTCCAAATTATTATGCAAATTTAAGTCACCTAAAACACAACTACAATAACAATAAAGTAACAACAAAATAAATGTTGAGTTGGTATGCTAAACTAAGCCAGCTTCAAACTTTAGTTCTTTTGCAGAAAAACTACCATATTTCCTTCTCTGGCAAGATTCGATACCTCTTTTGACTTATTATTTTGCCCTACCGTATATCTCAGAAGTTCTTCCAAATTACATGCTTAAAAAAACCTTTTTGAAAACATGAGTATCCCAACATATCGGTTGTATTTTAACGTTTCAGCTGCACGTTTTGTTATTAGGCTTTATTTGTCCTTCTATTACATTGCACCTGCATGTTTCATTTGGCCGGTTCATTCGGTATTATTCCACACATTCCATAGCATTTAAAATTACATTCTAACTTTAATTATATTCTAACGTTTAACACGGTTAAAGTTTGCCATGTGGTTATTGAGGTTAAGGTTAGGGTTAACATTACTAAAAAATATATAAAGTGCAACACGTTTGTATCATGCTGGAATGGAGAAACACACACAAAGCATTCATCTGAATTTGAACATACAAACTCTGGGATGAAAGTCGGGAAAATATGGCTTTTTAAAAGTAGCTTACATTTATGGTAGCTAGCTAACGGTAGACTACTGGAACAGAGACAGTGTGATATTTTACGTCCGTTTCGGAGCATCAGAGGGAAAATATTACAGTCGACACATTAAGTGATTCACATTAAGTGAATGAGGAACCGTGGAAATAGTGGAAACGGGATTTGGTACCTAACCCTATTATTAAGCAGGCCACAGGTTTCAAGCAATATTGGAAAGAAAAAGGATCTCTGCTGTGTAAAAGCATCAAATAGTACAATGCCTTGGATAAGGTATGAAAAAATTAGATATTTCACGAAAACTTGACCATCGTACTGTAAAGAGATTTGTGGCTGATTCAGAGCACAGACAGGTTCGTGCAGATAAAGGCACAATGAGGAAGGTTAATGGCAGACAAATTCATTGGATTAAGAAAACAGCTGCTAAAATGCCATTACAAAGCAGCAAAAAGGTATTAGAAGCTGCTGGTGCCTTTGGAGTCCCGCAAACATCAAGGTGTAGGATCCACCAGAGGCTTGCAATTCTGCATAAACCTACTATTCGGACACCAATGCTCACAAGCAGAAACGGTTGCAGTGGGCCCAGAAATACATGAAGACTAATTTTCAAAAAGTCTTGTTACGGATGAGTGCCGTGCAATCCTGGATGGTCGAGATGGATGGAGTAGTGGATGGTCCCAATAAGGCTGCGACGTCAGCAAGGAGGTGGCGGCAGGGTGTGAAATTAACACCCGCCACCCCCCAAATGCGGGTAGATTTCCACATTTGCCGGGTAACTTTTCCCAATCTACCAGCCACTCTGGCGGGTGAATTGTACATATGATACGTTTTGTTTTTTTATTTGGCTACTTTAAACATTACTTGTATCGGACTGGAGATAAACGCGTTGGACAAAAATGTGGAAGCTTACTCATTAACCATGAAAGACGCACTTCTGTCGAGGTGCATATTTGATTGGTTTGCGCGGAGCTAGTCCATGAGAACTCCAGCCTTGAGCTGCGGTACCATATACATAGTGCGGTATAAAAGAAAAACAAATCAATTTAGTTCCCATTATGAAGCCCGAGTAGGCTAGATTAAGTCAATATAGAAATTATCATGGACAAAAAGTGTATATTTACAGATATGGGGAAGTTGATGTGAATATGATTTGATTTTACGTTATCGAAAAAAGGAAATCGCACACAAACAGCGCGGAATGCTAAACGCTCATTGGATGATTCAGCTGTCACTAAAATCACTCGTTTAGTCTGCGACAAAGATTGGATTCTGATAAACGCCGCTCTCGTTTTACCAGAGACATTTACACGTGCAAATTCCAACTTCTCAACTGTAACTTAGTTTATTAACAACTGATTCTAATTCAAGTATCTTACATTGCCATAATAGGGTTTCTTATTATGTTGTATTATGTTTCATTTCATTATTGAAGAAGCACTTGCTACTTTGATGGGGGTCAGATGGCTCAGTGGTTAGGTAGTCGGACTAGTAATCAGATGGTTGCTGGTTAGATTCCCTGCTGTGCCAAATGTTGTTGTCTTTGGGCAAGGCACTTCAACCTAAATTGCTCCAGGAAGAATGCCCCTGTGCTTCATGTATTGTAAATCACACTGGATACAAGTGTCTGCTAAATGACTCAATTGTAAATGTAGTGTTCCTGTAGTTAGTTACTCTAAATCAATCTAGATAAGAGTGTCTGCTAAATGACTAAATTGTAAATGTAGTGTTCCTGTACTTATTGTAAGTCACTCTGGATCAGACTGTCTGATAAATGACTTAAATGTAAATCATTTAACCAATGCTTCGATATTTTTATTAGTAATCCCAGATGTTTTCCAAACAGATTATTAGAAAATGAATTTACAAATGTGTAAATATTGTGGCGTACGTCAGGTGTTACAACAGTAAAGTTTTACACCTCTCAAAGCTGAAATTGCCTACTGTTGCATATGTGATTTAAAAGTAGCTGACTAAAATATGGTATAGGACATACAATTAGAAAACAGATTAGCACAATAGGTCAATTATCTAAAATTATTCACCTCAGACTTGCCTTCACTAAATGTCCCTTTAGTAATTGACCTATATTAATATGTATTCATAGTGAATTTAATGTATTGAGAAAGTGGCTGGTAAAAAATCGAAGTGGCTGGTAAAATTTCGGCATCCACCAGCCACTGTGGCTGGTAGACAAAAAAGTTAATTTCCCACCTTGGGTGGCGGAGTCATGGGTTGGGCCGGAATCATGAGGAGAGAGCTGGTAGGCCAATTTAGGGTTCCTGAAGGTGTGAAAATGACCTCGGCATAGTATATCCAGTTTCTGACTGACCACCTTCTTCCCAGAAGAACTGTGTCTTCCGTAGCAAAATCATCATCATAATCACAATTATTTTAGTCAAAATTTAAATCACGATTATTTAAATTGATTACTCATTGACTTTGGAAACAGTGAAAATATTCTGACGTCAGGAGCGGGTGCATTTTCTGACTTTGTTGAGGGTGACCAGCACAAATAGTTCGTTAGAATTTTTGGATTTTATTAGACAGCAATGTCTTTCATTTATATTTGCAAATAAGTTATATATATTCAGTATATTAAATAAATTAACACTTCTAAATGTATCTTATTTTCTATTTTGCCTGCAGGTTTTTCATGGCGCACGATCACTGTGGATAATTAAGTCGGCTGCAGAATCGCAAACAGCAGTTCAAACAAACTACTGAATAAAAGTAACACAAAGCCTGGATCTTCAGTCAGTAGTATAATTGTTCAAAAGTAATACATGGCTGTACACTACACCTGTGCTAATGAAACCAAGAACGAGAACGTGATTACGTGCTGGTTTTTGGTCTTTCCCTTCAATTAGAGCATAATTAGTACCTAGACTGCCAGGTGTGGGGAGAGCCTAACCAATTAGTGAGCTACTCCATCAGGCTTGTACAAGGTAAAAGCAAAAACCTGCATACACTAGGCCCTCCGTGGAAGGGTTTGAGGACCACTGCTGTAGACCATAGATCAATACTCTGTCGCCACTTCTGCACAGCATTTCTCATATAAAGCACGCAGAGCAACTCTGGTAAAGTGGTGGGGAGATGGCAAATTATAACACTCGTCCAAAGTATGCAACAACATTCTAGAGCGGTCGTTCTCAACTGTGGTAATGGGGCACAAGAAACTCCTTTTATGCCTGCGTGGTGTAGTGGGCTAAGTAGTTGCATTACAAGACAGTCTACATCATGACAGTCAGTGGTTCAAGCCTGACTATTCTCCGGCTTTCCCTGGACCTCTACAACGAGATAGCACAAATTGGCATAGGGCTGCCCGGGATTTGGGATAGACAAGCTGAATCATACAAGTTTTTATTGTTAACAGAGGTAACTGAAAAATCAGATTCTGCAAATCAAACATGCTCTCCCCTGTTCATTTCTACGCAGTGTGTGTGTGTGTGTGTGTGTGTGTGTGTGTGTGTGTGTGTGTGTGTGTGTGTGTGTGTGTGTGTGTGTGTGTGTGTGTGTGTGTGTGG
>JACXGM010008847.1:15907-28553 GCA_016801145.1 Umbra pygmaea | reverse complement strand
AAGTTCTCAGCAGGCTGCAGGAAGCGAACAGTGTCCTAGTGGTTACAGCAACTGACTTGTAACCAGTAGGTTTCCAGATTGAATCCCAAGCTGTCCAGGCTGAAATATTTCATTCAGTTCTTTAACATAGCAGTTACCTAAAATGTGTAATTTACTGTTTGTCAGAGTGTCTGGTAAATGTTTACAATGTAATATTGTATTTAAGAAAATTTGCCAACTTTGAATAACTACCTTAATATTAGTTTTCCTACTTTAAAGTTAAGGTTAGGGTTATGGTTAGGTAATGATTAAGGTTAGGGTTATGCTTCTTTTCACTGCATTGTGTTTACAAGTTTGATATTTTCTGTAGGACTGAAGAACAATGGAAAGTAGAGCTGTCACGACACGTCGACGTAACTGACGTCATTGATGACGTAAATACGTCGATTAGCCAAAGATACCATCGATTTGTCATATTATATTGGTATGTCAAAATCTCGCTCAAAGGCTTCAAATGATGGGAGTATTTCAAATAAAGTCCCAACAAGCTAGTTGTATGTAATATATGTAAATCACAAATGCCTTTTATAGCAGTACAACTGAAAAAGTATATAGAAAAAGGCCCGATACTCCAAGCCGATACTTCCTCCACATTTAAGAGCGTTAAATGCTTAATGATTTACACAGATTAGCCATAGATGGACATGTTTTCTTAAAGTACCCAGAGAGGGAATAGTAGCCTACAGTACAATGCAGTATAGATGGGAAAAAGTTGTATTGCTAAACCATGTAATGATTGGATCAACAATACCAACTAACTGGTAAATCTGATTCACATAAATGTTTCAATGGAAATGTAGCTGTTTTCCAGCACTATGGATATACTTTCGCGTTGATGATAACGAGTCAACTTCCTCTTTCAGAGACCAGCTTATAAAGATCACGCACAGGGCACAACATGTATAATAGCCATCCGAGAGTAGCAGCCATCAGGCAAGTGTTATTTAAATATACTTCTGGTGTAATTACACACTTTTCAATGCCTCGTTTTATAAGTACAGAACCTAATTGTACTACTGTAAAAGTTTGGTAACATTCCCGGCATTATTAGTGGGGTTATTTATGAGATACACCCTTGGTTCCATTAGCGCCTGCACTAAGCCATTCGTCTGATCGGGCTAACTCGACCAATGTTATAACAACGGAAAAAAGCTTAGGGGGTTGTTTGGCTCGAGGTCAAGGTGCAAATGAAGCTTGGTTTATATTACTCTGAACAATCACTTAAAATTAAAACAATTTTCAATTAAAATATACTCTACAAGAGCCTTTCCTTAATTTCATTTTTCAAGAATCGGTTTAGGAATCGTTTAGGAATCGGAGTCGTTTAAAGTACAGGTTCGGCCTCGGAATTGTAAAAATCCAAACGATACCCAACCCTAATAACCCTCAACATCATAGTGAAAATAACAGTGACAAAATTTCTGAACAGTTATAAAAATGTAATTAATGAAAGACCTGGGATTAGATAAGTGATCAGCCCCATTGCATTTCTATGGATCAGCTACTCAGAGTAAACTTTGTA
Organism: Umbra pygmaea; assembly: GCA_016801145.1. Taxonomy (NCBI): domain Eukaryota; kingdom Metazoa; phylum Chordata; class Actinopteri; order Esociformes; family Umbridae; genus Umbra; species Umbra pygmaea. Next base: position 26,992 of record JACXGM010008847.1, on the reverse strand, counting down.
AACTTGTTCAGGTACAACCAGTCACTTCACAGATCACATGCTAAGTGTCCCCCATTTGACATCAATTGTAGTGGCTTTGATTACTTCATAAGAAAACCTTAGTCAACTTACCTATTTAAATAAAGGTAAAATGAACAGTAGTGCACAGCAACACAAAGAATACACCATGGTTGGAAATGTGCTTTCAAACGGGCACTGGGGGTCTGGAGCAAACCCTTAATGTTTAAACAAATCATCAAATCACCGGTCAAATGATTAGTTATTACAGATAAGTGATGGCTAATCAATGGCACATACAATTAGAAAGACAAATTTAATCATAGCTGTATGAGAATGACAGCTACCACATCAAATAGGTAAGCTCGCTATTTAGTAATAAATAGTTGGAAAGGGCAAAAAATGCACAGGTTTAGAAGCCTTGTATTCTTATTGGTCACAAAAAATTCCATGGCACTTATCGTACAAGTACCGGTAGGGGTGTTAACCCTGGTGTCCTGGACACATTTCAGATCTGGTCATCATACCAGTATACCAACCTAATCATCCCCAGCTTTCAATTGGCTCTTTCATCCCCTTCCCTCCCCCAACGTTTCCCCGGGCCGTTGCTGTAATGAGAAGCTGTTCTCAGTCAACTTGACTGGGAAAATAAAGGTCAACAAACTTACTTAGCCAAAGCTTGCATTAGCTAGCAGAAGTTTATAAAAAATCATTATCGTTTTAAGAATTTGTTAACATAAAATAAGAAATTGTGAGCTTTCCCAAATTTTCTCCTCTCCCACTTCCCTCTAATCCTGCCTTGTCGGCAGCTCCACAACCCCTTGGCCAGATTCATCCAACCATTTCCCTGAGCAGCAGATTATTTTCGCGCTGCGACTCCAACACGGAAGCCTTTAGTAGGATCATGCACGGGATGATTATGTTCACCAACTATACTTCCGCGATTGAAATCACAGGCGCCTGATCTGGACACTAAGTGTCGCTGGAGGGCAACATGGCAGGATAGATAATCTGAGTTACCTAACCCAAATCCCAGGCAGCGCTATGCCAATTTACGCTGCCTCGTGCTTGAGGGCCGGGGAAAGTCAGAGAACCCATAGCCAGGCTCAAACACATGACGTAGATTGTTTTGCAAGGCAGCCACTACGCCACACGGACCCCCACTCACAAAATGTTTTAAATATACATTTTTATTGAACAAAGGAACAATAGAAGGACACTATGTCCAATTTCCAAAAGTACACATTATTATTTTGTACATAATATGATTTGCTTGCTAGTTAGATATTGTGAAATGTCAATATTGTTTTTATTTTGTATCACATAAGATGTTTTCAACCCCTGGGTCCAAAATGCTAGTTACTAACATTTATTTGTCCTAAAACACAAATGTGTTTTTTGTAGTTTTCAACAAAGTTACAGTTTAAAAAGTTTAAAAGTTGACAACCCTAATCCACATTAATGTGCAATAGATTGCTGCAAACCTTTTCAAATTCCAGTGTAGTCTTTTTCTTATCTTAACGTCAATTAAAATTGCATTGTTAGGAAGGGTTCGTAAGTAAGCCACTCACTGTGAAAGTCACACCTTTTGTATCTGACACATTGTAAATTAATTTTCCTTGATTGATTTGCAGCAATCTTGTGTCTTTAATTCGTGGTAATAAAAAAAATCCCTAAAATGGTGTGTCATGAGAATCTGATTAATGGCATTTCCCAACCAAGACGAGGTATTTGTTTTATGAAAACCAGATACTGAGACTATAAAAAGTTAAAATGACATTCTTTGAGCGCTACAACAAAGTACTTTACATATCTGTTTACAACTGTGACTTACATGACAAAATGAGCTAAAGCATGAATATACTCTATACTTTATACAATTATGGGTTTTCTACCCCATATTAAAAACAGACCCCTGAGAAGATTGGTGCATTACATTGATCACTAAAATTATAAGACATGACTTCTCATCTGACACCCATAACTGTCCTTTTTATTTCCTCAAAGTTCCACTGTATTTGTTCTAGTATTATTGTTTCAATGTCAGTGAGCTAGGAAATAGGCAATTAAATGCAGCAAAAATAATCAGTTTGGAGACCAATCACTATCTACATAACTAACAAAACAGCTAAAACTAGCTCAAACACAACTCCAAATAAAGACTCATAACATATGAGGCTAAACAACACAAGACAGGGTTAAGATATTTCATGGGTGGTTACATTGTGTAGAAATCTCATTTGGAAAGCTATACAAAGGTCTTTTCACACACTCAAAAGGTCCTATTGTCAGTGAACATTCTCCGTAGTTATGCTGTAGTCATGCTACCCAACACCTTGAGAGAGAAGATGCTGTGTGGCTGTGAAAGAGTATGGTAGTAACTTCTGCAGACCAATAAAACTGAAATCAGGCTGGTCACTGTGACTTCTCCTGGGGTTAATGGCAGCGACTGAACTTTTCGACGCCAGTAAAGTTCTGTGCCAAAGGCCATCCCCAGTGTTCCTGTAGCTTCCTGTTTTCCAATCCCTTTTAAGACCCTGTCTGTTTGATAAGGCTGTTGTTTGGAGAGGCCCAGCAGTCACAGAGTGATGAGACATTTGGGATCAGAGGTTTACTCAGCGAGTGGGACAGGATGAAATAGCTCTTTGCATGAATCAGTGAGAAAGCTAATTGTTGGCATTCACTTGTATCTACAGTACTTCTCAAACTGTAGGTATATGTTGTTGAACACAAAAGTCCAAACTTCTCCATAGATCCTCTTTTTCTATCACAATGATAAGAATGGCTGTTTAACTTAAATTAATATGTTAGTGTTTTGTTATTGTCATTATTCCAAGGTATCAAGTCAAAATTAATTATGGGAATATTCATATATTCAAGAGAGAAAACTGTCAACTTAGAAGAAACAAAATGCATATTCATTTGTTTTTTCCTCTTTAATGACAATGCTCTATATTGAGAATTGGACAAACAACTGAATTAAAATGTTGTTTAAAAAATATGCCTTTAAGAGCTTACTGATACAATCCAATGCTTTTAGTACATTACACACAAAGCGTGTGTCACTTTTATAGCTTTGTAGAAAAGCAAATTAGTGCGGTCTGAGTTTAGGAACCAAAAAACCAGCCAGCTCAGATACCTGGGGCACATTGAAGAGGCCATGCATAAATATAATATAGAACAATTACGCCGTTTAAACAACATAGGGATTATCGGATGTTTTGTGATGGAAAAGATATTTGCAGTGGTGTTTTTGGGACCTGTCTGAAAAGGCACAGGTGTACAGCAGGATTAAGCCCCCAATGCTTGGAAGGAAAACAGAGCGGGACAAAGAGGCAAGGAGCTGAGAAATGCTTCAGTTGAGACTAATTACAAGAGCAGTAAGAGAAGGAATGTGAAGGCAGATTTGGGAGCTGGTCACACCTGGCTGTTTCATCAAGAGACGTATCAAATGCTTGTTGGAGTGAATGGACAATGAAAACAGTGAAGGCTGGGCTGTTGAAAGGTGTCCTGGAGGTTATTTCAACAGACAACAAAAAGGTGACCCTTTAAGACACTGAAAAAAATCACAATGTGTCCTGAAATGTGAGGTAGCAGTCTAAACTCCCATCTCCCTGGCAACAGGGGTTCAATCCCCAGCTTGACTGACTGTTTGTGCCCTTCTCCGTTTCCCCTCTACATACCAGTCTCCCAAGCCACTGAATCCTACTGTTCTATCAATAAAAATAATAACCCCAAACCAACCAAAAAAATTAAAAACACATACAATTCATTAATATATACATGTATGTTTTAACCATTTAGTATTTATAATTTATAATATTGTTCTCATAATCATAATTTACCATGTATACCCACCACAAGCAGACTTTTACAACTGCAATCAAATAGTGACTCAGTGTAATTGTATTTCTTAGATCTATATCATTGCAGTGTTTGGAAACGTTTATTTCTCAAAAAAAGAAGAGGTTTTATTCTGAAGGACAGATGCTGGTAATGACCATAACATATTAGATGTTCACCTAAACTGACTCACTCACAAGCAATTATCATATGGGCCATAAACTGTTGCTACGTTTAATACCATACTCCATTTAAAGTGGACGCCAGTCTTTAGGACATCTCATCCAGGAAATTGAAGACAAGGTGAAGATGGGAGTCATGAAAACACACAGAAATTCAGTTGATAATACATGACATGCAGGAAATTATTTCAAAGGTGGGACTAAAGCTGCAACCGGCAGTGAACATCCAGCTCCAGAGACACAGGCTTTGAAGAAACACTCATTGTGTCCATGTTCTTTTCAATTATAGAATGCTTTTTTCAGGGTCTTTCAACTTGTCGTACCTTTATTATGAAAATAAATTCACAGACACTCTTACAGTGCTGAGTTTGCTACGACGTGACTCAAATCGTATAAGTACAGTTTGTTAATGTGTAATCCTTCCACATGTGTACCTACTAAAGGCTTCAAATGTTGGATGAGCAGTGTGGAAAGCATTGGACGGCTCGACAACATGTGTTTGAAGGAAGCATGTGAGCGGCCTCGACTATGCCCACCTGCTGAGGAGTTGCGGACAAGGTATGGTCAGGGGGAACTGACCATGAACAATTGGAAGGGGAGACTAATGGGTAAAACAGTATGATAAACATTGCAGGGGTTTTTGTCCTTTGGACAAGTTGGTCTGGTTTTTTACTTGACCGATAGCAAAAACTACTTATCCAAAGCAGAGTTCAAATATTGTAATTAACATACGTGTCTGTAATTCTGTGAAAAAAGCAATAAATCTCTCCCCATGTGTCATGTCGAAACCAGGGAATATCATACAGATGTGATAATATATGAAATTTCTTTCATGATTTTTGCTATTGCACCAAGGCCATTGGCCAGGAAATTAAGATAATCCATGAAAAATTGCCAGTTAAATTGCTCTTAAAAGCATTAATTCAATGTGAAGTGCAATCACTCAAACGAATATTTTGGTCATGGATAGAAAATAAAACCTACCAGTAACTCAGATTATTTAGCCAATATGTTTAACAAAATATTTTTCAATAATAATTAATGGATTCCCAATTAGAGGTAACATGGTATACTGCTGAATTTCTGTAAACTTTGAGACATATGAGGTGACAAAGGTTTTAAATACCACTAAGGTTTTCATGGAAATGGAGTAACGTTTTCTGTCTGTCACTTGCTACCTTTATCTGACTTTTCTTTTCAAGCATTTGCAGTTCAAACTCTTAACAACATGCATGACAATCAGAAACCAAGTAATTTGGGATTCTCACTTTAAAGAAATATTTTCTTCTGTAATGTTTCTAAACTCTCAGTAGCGCCCCTAAAAATGTTTCATAAGGGTGGTGAGATCTTTGAGTGGCACGGCAAAACCAAAAGCCATAAATGAATTTCAGGAATTCTATTATACTAAGCTAATTGCAAACTATATAATCAAGCAAAACTAGAGATATGTATCAAGTGCGTCTGGTAATTACATCAGATATTTGTGCCTTTACTCCCGTTGTCAGCACCAAAACCGATTGGTTAATAATTGGTCAACTATCAAAATGTCTAAATGTTATTAAAAAAGTTATATCAAATACAAATGTCCATTACTAGATTTACTGCATAAATATGACTGTCAATGTTTTTCAATAAATTGGCCAATTAATCATAATGATCTTTTTTGATCTCCCAATAATCTGGATCGGCCTTGAAAAATCATATATTGGTCTACCTCTAAATTAAACGTCAGAAATACTTTCAATATCACAAGGGTAGATTTGTCTAATCATTACATCCACCATTTATAAATGCATACTTATACTAGTCTACTTTTGGATAAGGTATAAACAGTGAATGAGAACTTGCACTCTGTAAACAGAGTTCTCTGATCACCGTGCAGACAGAATGAACAATAGCTAACCTTAGCTAACCATTTCATAATCTGAAAGAGCAACCCTGTGTTTGAGAAGGTAACATTGTGGGCTTAAACACAGATTTTATGGCAAAAAATACATGACCATGACAAGTTACCAATTGCAGATTAATTTGTTTAGTTCAATCTCTGTAATGGTTAAATTGAGTGTACGTTCTACATATCCGACTACCTATTCGTTTTACTTGTCCTGGACAAGTGGACAATCATTAATGTCAAACCCTGGATTGGTATTTTCAAGAACACAGACATTTTCCTAATATAGGCACTGCTGAAATTATGAAGGTCAACAAATGTTTTCTTATTTGATGGGTGTTCTCTGACCTCTCATATTCAATGATAAAGTGAGTTTAACCTGTGTGTCACCTCATACTTATAACCCAGTCAAATCGGGAGGCATGAATGTCCATATAAGATTTCACAAAGACTAATGAACTTGTTTGCGCTAGCACCTAATTAACTAAAGTGAGGGACAGAATTCCACAGTGGCATCAAAAACGTTTTTTAAACAGTTAGTTCTACTAGTAAATGTATCTTAATGTTTACATTTGTTGGCAAGTGACAGATGCATCCGTAATTTACAGAAAGCCAACAGATTGTCCACATTTGCAATGAATGCTGGACCCAGGGGAATCTTCTATGGATAGCTAGATGCCAACTGGTCAGACAACTCAGCTTTAGGGACAGCAGCCCAGAGGAAAGCACAGGGAGTAAGGCTCTAAATACTAGCCTGGTGTAGCCTTCCGACTGTAGAAATCAGATGGACATTCAGCAGAAACAGCAAACTTGGTTAGATTGAAAACAGTGCAACCCTAAGTTTTTCCACAAAACGACAAGTAAAAACAACAAGGCCAGCACCTTAAAGCTGGTTGTCTTCGGGGAGAGATAAACGGGATGCTATGCTGTCTCCACAGCTGCCCTCAAAAGTACGCGTGTCTGTTAAACTTCAAAGATACAGGAAAACAACGGTGGTTCCTGTTAACTGCTCGCTTCACTGTATTGTGCAATTATTCATTTGTTGTTATCTGTGGAGCACATCTCTCTCACAGGGATCACTACACGGTGGGAGGTGTAGGTGTTGTGCTGTAGCATCTGAATGTACATCGTTCCCACATGACTCAGCGCTGTAGTTGAGATGTTACGCAACTTTTCAGTGGGTAGATGTCTCCCAGTGGTCCTAACCTGTACGGGATCTTTCCTGCAAACCACATCCTTCTCTGGAAAAGGTGTCACTGATTGGCAGTAAACGAAAATTAACATACACGTATGCCAAGTTTCTGCAAGTGACAACTTGTGATGGCGAGGCAGTTGAAAATGAATGCTAGGCGGTTGAGAATGAATGCAAGGCAGTTGAAAAGAATACAAATCATCCATATCGTTCACAAGATCTAGTGGAGTCAACCTTAGGTGGTCAGTGGTTAGGTAGTCAGACTTGTAGTCGGAAGGTTGCCGGTTTGATTCCTGACTGTGCCAAATGTTGTTGTGTCCTTAAGCAAGGCACTAAACCCTAAGTTGCTCCAGGGGAATGTCCCTGTATTTACTGTAAGTCACTCTAAATAAGCGCTTTGGCTAAATTACTAAAATGAAAAATGTGATATTGTAAAAACGAATCCGGTTTGCGTTTACGTGACAACAGAAACTATTGCTAGCAGAGATTCTAGATGAAAACCCCTCGAACAATGAAGAAAAGTTGTAAACAATTGGACAATGTTAATTGTGTTGCTACAGTACACAAGTTCTTGTTCAAGTTTCCAACAACTTCCCCAGGATTTAGAGCAAGGTTACTGGAAGATATGTGATGGCTAGAAAAGCAAAAAGGGCTGGGCAGCTGCCAAACAGGTCAGAGACACATCCCAACGGGAGTCCGATCATAAAGGCCAACCACGGCGCTAGCTGCTCTTTACATACATGTGGGTGTGTGGTATGAAATGAATCAATTCATCCCCAGAGTCGCTTACTGTTTGGGTGTATTCATGAATGCCTTTACTTTGAAGATAAAGTCTGAAATATTAGTCCGCCTAAGGGCTAAGGGAGATGTGAAACACAACACTTTTATAACAAAGATGAAGGCAGATATAAGAGTGCTAAATGTCCTCATTCACACAGCCGTGGCATTGTGGGTAGAGCCCTGGCGTGAGTGTGTGGCAGGAAGATTCACAACATCTGTTGCTAATCTCAGCCTGTGTGTGTGACTGTGACAAATAAGCTGTAATTATACTATCTGTCACACATTGGGGTGATATCCGACAAGAGAGAAGGTGTAAATCAGACACTGCATATCCACTGGCTTTGAGGAATGGCAGATGTTACCTACATTATATGACAAGCAAACATATTTAAAATGTTAATATCTAATGTTTCAGCGCTTTCGTGACAGATCGTGTCCTAAAGCTGTGAGTAATGCCAGACACAATAATACAAGCTGACATATTGATCAACAAGTTAGTAGCATTGGTAACATGCCTCACTAAAGGGAATTGAACAATGTCCTGACACCCTGAGTGCACTACCTTTGATGCAACGCCCAACGCACCCTGGTCTGAGTTACACGCAAAATAATTATTATCAGGGTTACGTTAAAGTTAACCTCAACTAATTGGCCTTGAGGCAACAATGTAATAAAGTGTTTTTTGTCATTGTTTACAGTTACTGAAAAATATTACTGTGGGACGTGCATGGTAAATCCAACAGTGACACACAGAACATACAGGGGAGGGTGAAGCGGGAGATCAATATTTCAAATGTATTGATTAACTGGTGCTGCCGATTTTGGGGAGCAGCCCAAAAGACCACATTTACTGCGAGATTCCACCAAACCCTTGGCGAATTGGTTGGAAGTGTCTGCAAACGAGTTTACATTGAAGCTCATAATGAGTTCATTAACAATCATAGACATTTCTCCCCTTTAAAAATGTAATACTTCCTCAAGTGATTGTCTTAATGTAAGAATTAACTAAAAAAATACTAATAATAATTATGACATTAAAGAAATCTGTTTACATTTAATTTCAATGACAGTTTAAGTATAGCTTTGTTTAATCCTGTTCGAAAGAGAAGCTCTCTCAAAGTACATTGATTAATTCATTAAACTTTTCAGCTTTCCCTCACAGCCCATATTTAACACACCGCGGATTCTACAAAATTAAGGAGTAAGACATACAGTTGGCACAGCTTCCTGTTCAGTCACCATGGAGAGACGGGCAGTTATAAACTCTTGTTCCAGTTCTCACCCTGAGCCTGAGATGGCTTCCAGAGAATTCCTTGTCTTACTGAATGGACTGGTAATAACATTTTTCATTCCGGGATAATATATATTGCGATCAATAAATAGAGCGCAGTTTTTGCATGCATCAATCTTTAGGAGTTCTGCAGATGTGTCCTCAAGTAGTTCTGAGTTTTAAGACGCTGCCCCCATGTGCATGTTCTGCTGCAGCATGGGTTTGAATCTCACCCAATTCTCTTTCAGCAAAAGAAATCCAATATATCTCTTCCCACGTTCCTGTCCAGGAAAGGATTACATATCTTACAGATGGGAAAATTTAACAGATGGCAATACCTTTCTGATGGCAGAAAGTTTCCATGCCAAAATCGCTAGAAGAAAACGTCTCTTATTCCCAATTCCAAAGAGTCGGCAGAATTTGTGATGAGGAAACAAACTGAAGTGTGAAATCTACTGAAATGGAGGATCACTTGAACCGAGGATACGGGAGACGTGTTCTAATAGACGCAAATAAAGATGATTTAAAAGAGAGCATTTCACAGTGGGGATTCATAGAGAGATGGACAGAGTCGTTGGTTAAAAAACTGTAGCAGTGAAGCAGAAAACATTTGAACAATTATCAAAACAATTGGTTAATCATCCATAATCATGTGGTCAGGTACAGTTTTTTTACTCAGGTCCTACTGTCGGTTTTATTTTTTAATGTTTTGCATGTTGCATCATGTTATGTGGTGGTTTACAAAGTTTTAAGGATGTCCCGCCTCTTCGAATGTAAACTTAGTTTACCAATGGGTACCAATGAACCAACCTGACCTGACCTGATAATCTGCTACACAAAGCCTTGCCAGAGCAACAAGTTACACACTTTAATATCCTAATTTAAATGACAAACTTGTCAGCAACTATTTTTCTGGGGACACTGAAAACTTTGGCAAAACAAACCCAGGGGCACTTTCAAACACAACCAGTGCAAAAATATGGTAAAAAAAAAATACTGACAGCTTCTAACACAAAATATCAAGTCATGCATTTCATTAACTGTAAAACCACATTATGTCTTCTACAATGTTATTAGCCCTTTTGCCCCAACAACAGCAGATTTTATAGCAGCCAGCTAGCTATTATCTACTGGTTTTAATACTCAAATGCCCTAATCACAGCTGCAACATAAAAGCGTTCTGGCACACAGGACGTGTGTTCATTTCTAATGGAACGCAACACTTGCCTTGTAGCATTGCACTGCAGAAGCAATTGCAGAGCATTCAGTGGGTTGGATGTGTTGAATTTATTGAACGTATACATGAAGTTGTTTGTGGAATTGTCTTGAAGAGGGAGCAATGGGTGAAATTTGAACAGCTTTTGCACACATTGAGATGATACACGCGTTAATGTTTGTGGATGGATGCTAGGTGTGATGATAAGGCTGCATGATTAACTGTCAAAAGCGACGATGTTTGGCATTCATTCTGCATACTAAATGTATCAGGAAAATGGGCAAGCGTAATGTTTTGCGTGACTTTGACAAGGGACAAATTGCGATGGCTAGACACCTGGGTCAGAACATCTCCAAAACTGCAGCTCTTGTGGGGTGTTCCCAGTCTGAATTGGTCATCACCAATCAAAAGTGGTCCAAGGAAGGAAAGGCGGTGAACCGGAGACAGGGTCATAGGCAGCCAAGGCTCACTGATGCATGGGGAGCAAAGGCTGGCCTGTGTGGTCTGATCCAACAGACAAACTACTGTAGCTCAATCTGCAGAAAAAGTTAATGCTGGTTCTGATAGAATAGTGCTATTACACATAGTGCATCGTAGTTTGATTGCGTATGGAGCTGCCGTTTTGGCAGCAAAAAGTGGACTTACACAAATTATATATATATATATATATATATATATATATATATATATATATATATATATATATATATATAT
>JACXGM010008846.1:16956-28561 GCA_016801145.1 Umbra pygmaea | reverse complement strand
GTGTGTGTGTGTGTGTGTGTGTGTGTGTGTGTGTGTGTGTGTGTGTGTGTGTGTGTGTGTGTGTTTGTGTATGTGTGTATGTGTGTATGTGTGTATGTGCGTGTGCGTGTGCGTGTGCGTGTGCGTGTGCGCGTGCGCGTGCGTGTGTGTGTGTGTGTGTGTTTGTTCTTTGTGTGAAATGTGCAACACAATGGGTTCATTGCCCCAGAAGCACAGACCTCATCAAGCCAGTAAACTACACAGAGCGCCACACAGATTGGCACACACTCTACTGGCCAGGGTTTGATCCACATCTGATCTGGGTGAAGTGTGTGTGTGTGGGAGGGGGTCTTCAATGCCAGCTGAGGTTGTTTAATCTGCCTGCACGACATCGTTGTGGTGTTGCTTGTTTTAGCGAGGGGAATTAGCCCAAAACAATAACAGGATATAGGGGTCTTGTGCTGTAAACAAACTTACATCAGTCACTTATATATCTATAGACTTGGCTGGCTGGATGGATTGATCGCCAGGTTGGTCGGCTGGCTGACTATGTATGTATGTATTACTGGTTGCCTGGCTAGCTGGCTGGCTAACAGGCTGGATCGATTAGTGACTGTCTAGATGAACTGAAGTCCGGCTGACTGACTGGCTGGATTGACTGATTGGTGGCTGACTGGCAGGCTGACTGCCTGTGGAATATGCTGACTGCATCAACCTGTCCTCCACAGCATACTGTGCAAATAGAGGAAACCGAAAGGATAGAAGAAGACATGGAGGAGGAGGGAGGGTGGAGGGGAGAGAGTGCCACACATGTACACTCAAACCCTGATGCAAGCTCACCCACATCTACACAAAACACAAATCTGTCTCTCTCTGAAACGAACACACACACACACAGACTTGCACACTGCGAACCCCTCAATCTGCTTCCTAACCCAGTAGAAGTGGGAGCCGGACCTAGCATCAGTCAACGGTCTATATCATGAAGCATCTCCTGTAACCTTCAGTTCAAACAACATGTGATTATGATTACACTCCTTCGCATTCATCCTGCCCTGTCACCCCCCCCCCCCGCAACAGCTACCCATCCCGGAGCTATATTGAATACCTACAAGGGCTTGAGAAATGCCTTTTACTTGCATTGTGAGTCAGATGCTAAATGAAGTAGCCTGCCCACCTCTGCTGAATTAAGACACCACCACTTCAGATGTGCCACACACTGCCGGGGCCCACGGAGACGCTCACAACTGCCTTCAGAGAAACAGACAGAGTGAGAGAGAGCGAAAGAGGGCAAGACAGAAGGAGAAAGAAACAGGAGAACACAGTGCAGTTGAATCTCCACTTACCCAGTAAAAACATTGTCAGAGTTAGCCAACTCTCTCTTACTCAGTGGAATATTCCGATCCTTTCCGTCAGTGGATTTCAGCAAAGCTCATCAGAGAACCATGGCAACCACATGTAGCGTTACCCATGTCACAGACAAACTCAGAGACCAACACCCAAAACTAGATGGACTACAGAAATGTGTGTTGAAAGCAGGGTTGAGCCGAGCAATCTAAACCGACAGGAAAGTAGCTAGAGGAAAAGTACGACACACACTAAAGTAGCAGGGAAGACTTGCGCACTCGACGGAGCCCGGGAGCCGACTGAGTCCACTCTCTATCCAGTGCGTACTTCCTCGCAATAAAAGCTAGAAGGAATTTCAAATGGCTACTAAAGTGGGGGGATTTCCTTAGAACAGTCAGAGTCATCTTGAAAACATTAGTGGAACTGGTAGCCAAATTCCTGTTGGTTTGGAAACAACTGTGGCTGGGGCGGGAGAGGTGGGGACCAGAGTTTTTTCGGCCCTGTCTCTGTGTTTTGCGGGGGCGGTCTGGGGGGTGGAGGTTGGACCCCCCCCAGGGGCATGGAGCGCGGGGGCTCGCCTGATCAGAACCAGAGCACGGCTGTTGCTGGAGACTGGCCAGAGCACGGGGTGGGGGGGTGGCAGCAGCGCACGCCTCCGACACTCTTAGCACTGCATGCCTACGGACTGACTTTAGTGGATGTGGTCAGAGCGGGGGAGCATGAAATGGATGACGGAAGGGTTGGGAGAAGGAGGGAAGACAAAAAGCGAGGGACAGAGATGTAGGAGAGAGAAAGCAGTGAGTGTTGCTGAGGTGTGGGAAAAATCGAGGCGTTCAGGGGCGTTAAAGCTGCGTTGCGAGATGTGAGCGCCTGACCTAAAAAAAATTGACGCCCTGGATTTGCGGTCAGTCAGTCCCCCTTCGAATGTTGGGACCCGAAAGGTGAAAAGGATTCTGGGAAGTGCTAAGCAAATAAGAGTGGCTTGGAGATCAGACCCTCCCCGCCCATTTCAGCCAGCTGTTCACACCGCAAGGGAGTGACAGACTCTACTCCCAAACACTTTAGCTCTACTGGATGGTCCACTGTCTGCGCTGACACTTTGATACGAGTAGTCAGTCGAGTTCTGACTACGGTTAGTGACGCTACATGCACACGGACACAGAAAGGGAACAACCAATATATGAAAAAAGGGATCGTGGCTTTCTTAAAATGGAAATGTGCTATAATAGCCTTTATCTGTGTGTGTGGTTTTGTGTGTGTGAGTGAGCAAGTGATAGCGAGAGAGAGTGAATGAGGGAAAAACCCATCTGGGCAGAGCTGACAGGGCGACTGGGTAAACATACGGCACGTGCTCGTACTACTGCTCCAGCCTCCCTTGGGGGAAGTCATCTCCTCCTACGATGAATCACGTATAAACTCTGTCTGCTTTTCCGCACACAGGTTTCTCATTGTCAAGACGAGGGCACTTCCGACGCCCGCTCAAATCCCATCCCTCCTCCCGCGCCCTGCAAGCTGGGAAAACTAGACAGGAACGACTGGAATGGAGCACTGTCTGAACAGGATCCTGCCCAAAACACGTTTTACAGGCATGGCAAATAGGCAGCGCGGGAGGGAATATTGGCCGAGGAGAATACAGGAAGGTGTGGTGCTTCAAGGACAATGAGAGCACTAAGGTTTTTAAGGACACATTTGAAAATATTCCAGGGTACAAGGTTACTGGGAAGAAGACTGGGAGTAGGGCTGAGATGGGAGTCTGGAGGTCCGTGTGAAAACAGAGCAGTGTGCTGAGTCACAGCCCTATCTAGATTGTCCAGGGAGTCAGGGAGGCATTCCAGCCAGGGACACAGGGGAACAAGGGGAAGTGGTTGGAGGACCAACCTGATCACAGTAGGGGAAGTGGTTGGAGGACCAACCTGATCAAAGTAGGGGAAGTGGTTGGAGCACCAGCCTGATCACAGTAGGGAAAGTGGTTAGAGGACCAGCCTGATCACAGTAAGGGAAGTGGTTGGAGGACCAACTTGATCACAGTAGGGGAAGTGGTTGGAGGACCAACCTGATTACAGTATGGGAAGTGGTTGGAGGACCAACCTGATCACAGTAGGGGAAGTGATTGGAGGGCCAGCCTGATCAAAGTAGGGGAGGTAGTTGGAGGACCAACCTGATCACAGTAGGGGAGGTAGTTGGAGGACCAAATTGATCACAGTAGGGGAAGTGGTTGGAGGACCAGCCTGATCACAGTAGGGGAAGTGGTTGGAGGACCAGCCTGATCACAGTAGGGGAAAACGGCACATGACATCGAGAACAAATAAACTGAAGTCCCATGACTCATGTCCCCACACACCCTCCCACAATATACACAATAGAATCAAACACACATACTTAAACAACACGCCTACACAATGTACACACAGATGACAGGCATACACAAACACTACAGACAGCCAAACAAGCAAACACTAACACACACCATACACAATTACTTTCTTCCTATTTTACTTTCTGAACAGCATCCTTATCATTACAGTAGAGCCACACTACTCCAGACTCAACAAGTGTTCCTTGGACATACTGTAGTCTTGTGTCTTGTTCCTAGACATTTCCAGACAAATTTGCAGAAGATTAGTGCAGCTTTGCTTCAAAGCTGGTCGTTGGTAGCCTATATATTAACACAAAAACCAGTGATCAATCTGCAAACTTGAACAAATTTTCCACTACACCGTCCCTTGACGTCTGTTGTACACTGCTGTTAACATCCCACCGTATGTACAGAATTAGCTAAAAAACCCTCCCAGGGTTGCTCATACAAGGCCAAATTTGATTGGTGTTCCAGACTCAAATGCACTGTGTGGTTACCTTGGGAGTGACCCCCTACAACCACCTACTTGGACCAGATCCCAGCTACATGGACTGGACCAGATCCCAGCTAAATGAATCAGAAGCCAGCTAAATGGACCAGATCCCAGCTAAATGAACCAGAAGCCAGCTACATGGACCAGATCCCAGCTAAATGAACCAGAAGCCAGCTACATGGACCAGATCCAAGCTACATGCACCAGATCCCAGCTACATGGACCAAAACCCAGCTAAATGGGCCAGATCACAGCTACATGGACCAGATCCCAGCTACATGGACCAGATCCCAGCTACATGGACCAAAATCCAACTAATGGACCAGATCCCAGCTATATGGACCAGATCCCAGCTACATGGACCAAAACCCAGTTACATGGACCAGATCCCAGCTACATGGACCAGATCCCAGCTACATGGACCAGATCCCAGTTACATGGACCAGATCCCAGCTACATGGAGCAAAACCCAGCTTCATGGACCAGAACCCAGCTGCATGGACCAAAACCCAGCTACATGGACCAGATCCCAGCTACATGGACCAGATCGCAGCTACATGGAGTAGAGCCCAGCTACATGGACCAGATCCCAGCTACATGGAGTAGATCCCAGCTATACGAACCAGAGACCTGCTGTCGAATCTTGGAATGAACATTGATGGATGTACAAGTCATATAGAAAAAACTGTAAAAGACCCAGACCTCTCTTTTGACAAACATGTAAAACAAATCTTAAGAGCAGCCTTTTCCCATCTGTGGATCATTGCAAAATTATGCTGAATAGTTAATCCATGATTTTGTTACCTCAAAATTGGATTATTGCAATGCTCTCTTTTCTGGCTACCCAGATAAGACCATCACAAAATGTAAATAAATGCTTAACACGGCCGCCAGAGTTTTGACTACAACCGCAACATTTTAAAATATGACCACAATTCTAGTCTCTCTACACTGGCTGCCTATTAAGGCTTGGGCTGATTTTATTATGTATTAACCTTTATTTATATAGGGAAAAACTATTTTACAGTTGTGCCCTGTGATACAACAATATACTGTAAAGATAGTATAAAGAAAGCACAGTCAAGGAACTAAGACAGAATAAAAGAATGAAATCAACAAAATTAATAATTAAAATACACAGTAAAAACAAACTTTAAAAGAAACATTCATAGTTAAAAATAAAGCAGTAATGTAACAGACATTTAAATTTGCTTAAAGGAACTAAAACCTCTATCTGATGTTTGCTCTGAATATCATTTCATGAGGGTGAGGCATGGCATTCAAATGCAGACTGCACTCGTGGTGTCTCTAGTAATAAACAGTCCTGAACCAGAGTCTGATATATAATATTTGACCAATAATTCTTTATTTAAATAGCTAGGTAATGTAGTTTCTGTAGTACAGCTTTATAAACAAACATCAGGATTTTCTAATATTCAGAGTCCCAACCAACTGCAGTGTATAGCAGGCAATGATGTGTAAAATAATTTGTTCCAGTGATAAAGTGCAACACGTCATGATACACTGCATCCAAATGTTTCAAAGCTGATGCTGACCCATACATATATATATTACATCACCATAATCAAGCACTGACATAAAAGTGGTTTGTATAATTTCCTTTCTATGCTGTGAGGACAGACATGATTTATTCCTATAAATGCTAGAACAAGCAATGGGGCTACCACATAAAGTACTTTGTCATTAGCATAGAAATGGAATTTACATTTCAGCACATTGTTACAGATATCTTATATGTACAAAGTAAATAATAAAGGACTCAACATTGAACTCTGTGGGACAAATCAGCAACAATAACCTGATTCCATTTTTATTTGCTTTCATCTGATAAGGAGGCAGCTGAACATTTACTACTGACAATTTAGAAGAACGTCTATAATTATCAAGGTCACCAGTATCTCCATTTTTGTGTAGGGGCAACACATAGGCGGTTTTCCAAATCTTTGGAATAACCCCAGAATTCAATATAATGTGAGTAAGTCCACCAGAGATAATTGGAGCAGCTCTAACCAGCAGCCCTGGGTCAAGCCCATCAGCACCTGAAAACTTTTTAGTATTGCCAGCAGGGCATCAGTAACTTAATTCTTTTGGGAAGAGGCAAAAAAAAAAGAATTTGTCAACAAACAGCTGGTGGAAGGGCTTTCTCATATAGAGCTCTACTTTTGTGGAATGATATGTCAACCCATGTGAGAGATGCAGACTCAGTCTCAACATTTATGTCTATGCTGAAGACTCATAAGTTCTGGCCCAGGGGGCAAAAAGTGAACAGCCACACTGTTTGCCTACCCTCTCTCCTCTGGGATATCCTCGCTTCAACTCCACTCATTGGCCAAGTCACTGGCCTGCCCATGTTGCCCCTTGATACCCTACGCTTGTGGGATGGGAGTACACTGTGTTGACAATACTCGACCAGCCTTCAGGGTGGTTGCGGTCTGTTGGTGTCCCTTTGATAGTGTGGTCTTGGCAATGTGGGTGGGTCTGAATCATGCCTGTTTGCTCCTGCATGAGGTTCTCTTTGTGCAGGACCACGTCTTCAGTCCCCCCTTCTCAGTCACCAGATGTTCTGCTGCAATAGTTTATGTGCCGGGGAACTAGAGTAATTCTGAAGCATGCCCAGATGCTTCTGATATCATGTTTTTTCTGCTGTAATGTTGATAATAGGAGGGTCCAAACCCTTGGAACATGCCTTAGGACCACATAACCTCATGACTCCTTCCTGTCTCCCTCCTCTGCCCACATCACTGTTGACTATGGTCACAGCCCACCCATTCCTATCTCCATTTATGAACACTAATTGAACACTGATAAACAATGTGACCTTAATACAATGGGCTGTGTACCTTTAGATCCCCCACTCGGTACAGCAAGAATAGGACTGGCCAGTGGCCACCCCCTTGTGTCCGGCCCCTCTCTAGGTTTCTTTCTAGGTTCTACTAGGGAGTTTTTCCTAGACACTGTGCTTCACTTGTTGTTGCTTGTGATTTGGGTTTTAGGCCGGGTATGTGTCAAAGCACTTTGTGACAACTGCTGTTGTAAAAAGGCTTTATAGAATACATTTGATTACTTGATTGATTGAGCCCAGCTACATGGACCAAATCCCAGCTACATGGCATGTAATCTCTCTTAACAACATGTGTTCTTTCCAATACAGCTTCACTTTATTAAATTCCACTCTGGCGGTCGTCACTACCTGCTGAAACACCGCTTCGTTTCGCCAGACAAAGCACCATCGCTCTCCTTCCTAAATGCACAATAAAAGGCTGACATTAGCTGAAAGTTAGCAGGGGGGAGAGCGCAAGCAGCCATTCCTTTGTATACATGGCGCCGACACGATCCTCAAGGAAAATCATTTGTTATCTGTCCAAACTTGGGTGAAGGTGCTTGTTAACTGATCTATTGTTACCGAAGGGACTTTCAGGGCCGTTGTTGGGCCCAAGTTCTTATTTCGCAGCCATGAAAGGATGATTACCATAGTGGATCTACACACGCACTCTTACTTTACACACACACACACACACACACAAAAACCTCCAACAGACACAAACATCCACACACACACATATCCAAACACACACACATCCAAACTCACACATACACAAAGCGAAGCCGCCCACAGCTGTGTCAGCCCATCTCCCAACAATCCAATCTGTTTTCTTTCTCATGATAGTTCCCATTGGCACCGAGAGGAGAACATCAGATTTCCTCCCCCACAGGGCCCATGCAGTTGCACTGATATGGAAAATGATTTCAAACGCTGCTTGAGCCCATAAACGTTATTTCTGTCTCCTCAGTTAATGACACACATTTCTTCCCAGCATTGTGCTGCTCACAAAAGGGGGGGAGTGGATGGGACAGGAAGGAGTAGCCGAAGGGGATTTGGGGGTGGGTTCTCTTTAGGGAAAGTCTTACGTTAGAATCCCTCACTCCTCACACTGTGTCCTGACAACGGAGAGGTCTCTCACACTCTCTACAACACACTCACAGTCGGCCAGTACACGCTCAGTGCACACACAAAATCCAATTAAGCATGTGAACTTAAATGACCAAGGCTTTATAATAATGTCTCCCAAAACCAAAGTGTGGAAATATCCCAGCGTGTTTCTTTGAAAATCTCCACCAGATTCTGAGCCTGTGGCATTTAGCGCAGTGCTTGTACAACCTTTAATACAACCTATACATCTTAAATGAAGGATAGCAACCAGTTCATTAATCCCTCCAGGATGGGCTTTACTTTGATTACAAAATTTGTCTTATTTCGAGTATTCACACATTTGTTTATAGTCTGTTAAATTTCGATTTTTTTTCTAAATGATGAGTTTTATGTACAAACACTTTTGAACGCAAGTATTGCCCCATGAAGTGGGGCAATAGGGCTTAATGTTTTATTAGGTAGAAATCAAACTTTAAAATGCTGTAAGATTTTACCTTTACTATAACAGTAAAATTAATGATGATACTTAACAGTTTAAAATTGCCGACAGAGGGCTGATCTGCCCTGCAGACTGGTGTGAACCTCAGCTTTACGGTAGGATGGTAGGGTTTATCCCACTAAGAAAGTGGCCTTGCTTCAATTTGTAGCCGCTAACCCAGTGTTAAAGCTTCAGGAATATTCTAAATAGGGCATCTCCCATCTCTAAATTGAAAAATTTGTCACAGGAAATAACTTTCCTGAAAATAATTGAGAAACGTTAGAGATATTTCAAGAGAAATATAGCTATGGCATTGTAGGTAATAGGTTAAAATAGTGAGCAATTGTTAACATCCCAGTAACTAGCAAGCTAATATTAGTTCTGTTTGTAAAAATGACATTTTTGTGTCCTTTATGGGACTATGTTTGTGGTTGGATTTTCTGTGTGTTTTCAATCAAAACTGTTACTCAAAGCTGTGGATGTTTAAACATGATGTACCGTAGACAGTCATACCGACAACATTAAATGCCACAATCATTTGTCCAGGTGCAAAATGTGTTGTATTAGTCTTTATAATGTCTGTTGCATCAGTTTGCAAAGAATATAAGCAAATGGAATCTCAGATTTCACAAAATTGCATATTAGGTTCACACAGGCAGCGTTAGTTAAATCAGGACTGGATTGACTGTAAAGCACAAGGTGAAAGAGGATGAATTGATAATATACATTAACATTCAGATATATCGCTGCATGTAGAAAGGTGGATCATATTAAGTCTACAACCTTTGAAAGGTCCCCTTGTTTGGGGACTTCTCATCACAGTGTTAAATATATATATACATTTTTTTATTACAGAAGGAATAACAGAGTGGAAAGGATACACGTTGAATCGCTCTGTATAATACATGATTCAGAAGGTTCCAGCATAACATCACATTTCAGCTGATGACTAATAGAAATTACTGGTTTCATGTTTTGTGAGCAGTGTACTCTGCCTAAGCCTGGTGAGTAACTGTTGCGTGCCAGTCGTCCATGAAAGAAAACCATCCTTGATGGTTAATGGACAAACACACACAAACACACATGGGCGCACATACTGTGTAGTCTGGGGGGGGTAAAGAATTAAAACAAGTGTTCACCACCATTCTCAATAAAGACTGTCCTTTTAACTTTAAAAGTTAATTGGCAAATGAAGACACGGTTTAAACCCTGGGTAGGTTTCTGCCCCTCGGGCTGCCCAGGTTTCTCTAAAAGGCTGGCAATGGCCAGCACACGGGAGGATGCCACTCTTTGTGAATAGGCGTGTGTGCACTTGCGTTCCCTGTATCTAACTGACTCAGGTCTATGTGTAGTGACGCCACACAGGAGGCAGTAAAAGTGTGTTTTGTGAGAAGGGCCCATTCCCACCGCACGCACGCCTAGCGCTGCATCAAAGGAAGCCTTATAACCAAGTGCTGGGTGGTCTTGCCCCCTTTCCTCAATCCCAACTGGCTGATGGCTCCAGAGGGGAGTGAAGAGGGTCTACGTTACCATTGGCTACCACGTCCTGTCTAACCCAACTCAGAAAACGCCAGATTAATTTGCTCACGCCGAGATGGCAATGAGAGCAGGAGCATGATGCACACATGGGGACCTCACACTGCCTGCCTCCCTCTCCAGCAGTTTCCCTGGGTGAAGTGTAACGATACCCGTAACCCTGCAATGCTGCACGCAGCTCCGATTCATGGGTAGATTTGGCTCGCTGTCTGCCATTCAGTTTCACTCCCTGCTTCCCTCACACTCTCTCCATCATCTCTGCACGTGGCTCTACCCCCCCTCCCCTCCGTAACGCCACGGCCCTGTCCTCCCACATGCCTGACCTCCCACTCTACGTTCCACAACACCCAACAGACTTCCTCTGAATTCCCCCATTTCGTTTTTTGTTTTGACTCATCGTTACTTTCTCTCGTTCTCCATGCCTCTCTCTCTCTACCCACCACTGCTCTTACTTTATCCTTCATCTAATTCATCAGTTATTCTGCTTGGCCTCCTGGCGAGCACAGACGGCTGACGAACCTCCTGTTTTATAGGGACTTACAGGTTCATCTTTCCCTCCAGTGGAGCTGCCCGTAAATCAGTTTCCCAGCATGCAACTGGCATCGCAGTGCTTACTGGAATTTCATGTTATCCTCTTTTTCTCTCCCTCACTGAGTTAACAACCAAACATCTCCTTCACATTCTCTCTCAGCCTGTGTCATGTTTTCTCTCTATGTGTGTATTGAAAACCCAGCATTTCTTCATTACTCCCCCTCCCCCTCTCTCTCTCTCTCTCTCTCTCTCTCTCTGGCCAGGGTAGAGTTGAGGGTTGGGGTAGCGGAGCAGAGTGGCGCTGTCCTGTGTGTTCTCATCACAGGCTGAGTGTAGTGTAATATGATAAAAATCCAGTGAGGAGAGCAACACAAGGCAGCCCCCTGTTCTGGCTTCTCTCTGCTCTGATGTGGCCTGTCAGACGAGCCCATGGGAGCGCAGCAGATAGCCCAGCAGCCAGCCAGACTCCCATGGTTCTACCCCATCCCTGAATAGAACTTACTGTCCCCCATCCCAACCCGGCCCAGAGGAAGAAAGAAGAACCAGGAGAAATGCTACATGGTTTTTACACTGGTTAAGACGTGGCCTCAAAGTTAGTAAAGGCTTGTGTGTAGTCGGATAGGGGGTGATTTCCAAGGTATACAATGAAATATTGTATGGGGGGAGCAGGTCCATTTTCATTTTAGATGTGGAATTAAGACCAAATCCCTCGCAAGAATAGTAAAACATAGAAAATCTGTAGTTATAAGGACTTCTTGCATCCTGTGTGTGTGTGTGTGTGTGTGCGTGCGTTCGTGCGTGCGTGCGTTCGTGCGTGCGTGATTGTGTTTGTGTTTGTTTGTGTGTGTGTGTGCGTGTGTGTGCGTGTGTGTGCGTGTTTGTGTGTGTTTGTGTGTGTGTGCGTGTGTGTGCGTGTGTGTGCGTGTGCGTGGG
>JACXGM010008846.1:5726-16856 GCA_016801145.1 Umbra pygmaea | reverse complement strand
ACTAAGCCTCCACAGTGCACACAAGGTCAGCCCAATCCCATAGTGAACTCGTACATGAAATACCTCTGACAAACTAGGCCTTAAACTTGAGTTACACCTTACATCCAGCGGCGCTGGTCATCCATGGAATGCCGTTTCCCGGAGTCTGCCAAACATCTGCGCCCAACACACTTCAGCAGAGATCAGAGTCAAGAGTGATTCCAGCTATCAGTTTGATTCAGTTTGGAGGGAAGGTCAAGTTAACCGGAACACTAGTGGACTAAGAGAAATATTAAGCAGAATGCTCGTAAACCGCTGTCTCCCTCCCTTCGCCGTGCCAGTTGGTTAAGTCGGACAGCTGGGGATGTTTTTTTAACTGCGAAAAGAAATTGGCAAAGGTGCAGTGGCTACAAGGTCAAGCCGAGAAAGGGAGACAGGGGAGAGATGCAGACTCAGCATGACGTAACGACTGGTTATCTGCGTGGGTGTCTGGGCGTTGGTTGGTTGCCTGGCTGGTAAGCTGGGAGGGTAAGTGGGTGTTTTGGTTGGTTGGCTGGCTGGCTGGCTGGTGGGCTGGCTGGTGGGCTGTATGGCTGTGTGGTTGGCTTGGTAGTTGTGGGGGTGTGTAGTTTGGTTATTTGTTTGGCTGGCTGAATAGTAGTTGGCCAGCTGGATCAATGTTTTGGTTTGTTTGGTGTCTGGGTGACTGGCTGGCTGTTAGGGTGACTGGCTGAGTAGCTGGGTGGGGTGCAGGCTGGCTGTTAGGGTGACTGGCTGAGTAGCTGGGTGGGTTGTAGGCTGGCTGGATGGTTTGTGGGTGGTTAGGTTGGTGGGTCGGTGGGTAATTATTGTGTGTTTGGCAACCAACCTATTTTAACACAGCAACTAACTAATTTTCACATGGGCTTCATTAGTACCAGCAGAACCCAAACGTAACGAATTCTGTTGCTTAATCAAATCACACATTGAATGCCAAAGACAAGGTCTCCAACAGAAAGGTGAGTTCTCCAGGGACGTTCAGGCCTCCGTGCGTCTGGGTCACATCCAGAAAGGGGGAAGGGCCAGCAGCTCTGTCTGGGTCAGTGAGAAACTGGAGAGTTGGTCTCTAGAGTCCAATCAAAATGCCCAGATGCCCTGCAGCTGCTGGCCACTCCGTTTGCCACCGGACATCAATAAATAGTAAATAAGTAAAGGACTCTGCAAAGCATGAACACACACACTCGTACACAATCATGTACAATGAGAGGGTAAATGTGTAGAGTCAAGTCGGGGCGGAGAGGGGTCGATACACCAACTGTGGTGATAAATCTGTGACACAGACACATTAGATTATGTGACCTGTTTGATCATGTGACCGAGTAGACAGGAATATCATCAGCGCTGCCCTTACTAGCTGGGGGGTCTGAGTGTTCCCTGTGAAAGACAATAATACGATTCAACCTGCAGCATGAGTAAAGCTGTATATTCCCAGGCAGCACGCTTCTCAACAGCACACAAGCACTGGTTTGATCTGAATGAAAGAAAATCCTCCCTGAGCAGCCATTAAAAGGACATCCCACTGCGTGGGTAACATTTGCACATGTTGGCGTCCTTTTCTTTTTAATATATGTTTAGTCCGCTGGTCATAAAATATGTCAGCGTCTCTGTTGCTGGGCCCCACTCTGTGTGTGTGTGTGTGTGTGTGAGATCTATGTTTATGTTTAAATGTGTGGACCTGAAGTCCACATGAATATAGAAGAAACTGAAAAAGAACTCCCAAAATGTTTGAGCATGTCCCCGCAATAATAATATTTGGATTTCTGGTCCAGGTGCTACACTTAGACATAGGGGTTAGTCTCAAGTTTAAGCATTACAAGTTCGGTTCATGGTTAGTGATTAGAGGTAGGTTAGGTTCAGACATTAAATATAGGTTAATGAGGTTAATCTAAGTATTAAGGGTACGACTAGGGAATACAGAACATGGATTTCTGAGTCAGGTTACGTTTCGGGTCCCCACAACGGTAGGAGACCAAATGTGTGTGTGTGTGTGCACGTGCATGTGCATTTGGAGCGTCTGTGAACGACGATGATGAGCAGCCTTAATGGTATGGGAATCTTGTGGGAAAAAAAGAAGGATGGTGAGAAAGATGGGAAAAGAGAGAGGCGGATGTAGAGAGACGGAGAGAGGCAGCGTAACCCATAACAGCCCCAACTATCCGTCCTCGTGTCCTCCTCACATCCCAGTTTGAGCAGGAGCTTTCAACAAGCCGTCAGCAGTGGAGCCAAACACGGCACAGACCAGGCCAAGAGAACCGTCCAGAGGAGGAAGGACAGGAGCAGAGGGAGCGATGTAGAGCTGGAATAAAGGAAAGCCATTAGGCCGAAGTGAGGCAGTGAGGGGGAGAGCAACTCGGGATGTGTTTTGACGTGAGAAAAAAGCAAACGTGACAGCGTCACTTCAACTCTGTTTCGTTGGTTCTCCCTCCCTCCTGCTCTCTCTTTCTTTCCCACAGCCATAAACACTCTTTGTAAAGTAGTTAAAGATGCAGTCCGTGACTTTTGAAAATAACAAAAAGTTTAAAGCCTTCCATTTGGCATGAATGCGTAATATGCTATTTATATGTGCATATACTCTGAGTAGAATTACTGCCATACTGAAATTGCAAGTTTAAGTTGGGTGGTTTTGATGACATGGGGAACAAATCATGACATAGAGCACAAATCATGACATAGAGCACAAATCATGACATAGAGCACAAATAATGACATAGTATACCATTTTCAGGCCTAGTTTAAGCTCAACAGCACTAAACTTACAACCAGTGACCAAAAGCAGGGACTGCATTTGTAAAAATACTCTATTATCATGACTGTTACACAACAATGTATATTTATTTAGATTACTTACACTTGTTGCAGGATTGGTGTCAGATATTACATTTTTGATAAGGCAATCCCTTTGCTTGCACATCAGCAAGTTTTTTCAACAATTGCTCTTTTTGATCAACTGCATACATTGGAGAATTTATGCAAACTACTTATAGCTAACTCAAAAATAGCTAGCTAGTTAGTAAGCTACCTAGCTAGCTAGCTTGCTTTTGGTGTAACATACTGTATTAAACATTATGTGTGCTGAACTGTTTATTCCTGTCACTTCACTTCCTGCTCCCATTGAGTGATCAGCACAGCCCAGGGAAGCACAATCGAACGCGCCCCAATCAACATTGGCGCACCTGCACCCCATCTCCTCATCACCACTCCTATATAAGCTTGGCTGATCAGTCACTGTCGTGCTTGATTGTTCTTGTGCTGTGTATTTCTCGTTTCATGTCTTTTGAGTGTTAGTCCTAATATTACGCTAAGTACACATTGTGATTATTGCCTGTGCCTGTTTCCGTGTCATGTTACTCACCACTCACCATTACAATCCCAAACTTTTATTCAGATACATTATTAGCTATCATACTAGTTCCCATGTCTTTCAAAGGTAAAGGGAAACTCCCTTTAAAGACATAAAAATCATTCTGCCAGTCATGTTTCTGACCTGAAAGTCACTAGAAACACCTTAATGCATTCTGAAGTTCTTAAATCGGGCACTGTATATTCCAGAATTTTACTCAAGTGATGTAAAAAAGAAAAAAACATGTTTTTGTTGTGACCACAGTTCGAGCCCTGCATTGGCAACAGATACAGAAAGTGTTTTGTTGTAAAGAGTGGGACAGGGCTCAATTTTAGCTTTCACCTATCGCTAGCCAAGAAGATGATTTCATCTGTTTGTTAGATCATCCAAGTTTCAGATGCTCACATGGACAAAGGTGTTTTGGAAATGTTCTATTGATTATCCCGAAATCAACTGGAGAAAGCAGCCAGGCCCTGACGGAGGCCCAGACAAGCACAGGTAAGGAGCTGGTTAACATTATGTACATTTGATTTGTATAATTAGATGGATGCAACATAAAATTTAAAATAATGGCTAACAGAATACTGCCCAGTCTGTTCCATTTTGAGCTATGTAGGTTAATAGCTTTCGGGTCAACTTGATGGGAAATAGTGACCAAAAGTCACATTAGAGTAAATTTTTAAAGATTTTCCATTATTGACAAGGTAAAAAGGCTAATTCTAAATTAGACATCACTAGAAGCTACTTGGGATCACAATTTGGCCCTTGTCAAAAACGCTTAAATCCTTAAAGGACAATTCTAGCGCAAAATGAACCTAGGGGTTAATAACACATTGGTACAGAGTCGACCGTTCTCTGGGATATATTTTTATGCTAATCAAATGTGCTCAGTTTTAGTACGAACTGATATTTACTTTATAACACTAGTTGTGAGGGCATGGATGAAGTAAAAATATTGCTATTTTATACCACTAACAAGGCTCAAAATAGCACCACACTTCCACGGTAGCATAATGAGGGTCCCTACATGCAAACCGAAGCATTGAGAACTTTGTAAGTGTACAGACAGTTTAGAAAAAAATCTAAAGACAGTACCATTTGCGTATACAGTCACGCATCATCTTCGGAAAACAGACTCGATCGGTCAAACCACAAATGCCGTGCTACGTGAGCTGAACTGTGACTTGGAATCTCCCATGGCAAGAGGTTTTGCGGTCATTCATGCAGATCAATGAGCAAGACTTACAGCTGGCGATGCAAACTAAAATCAAACACAATTTGTTTACAGTTCAGCTCACGTAGCAAGGAGTTTCTGGTTTGACTGGTCGAGTCTGTTTTCCGAAGATGGCGTCTGGCTATATACACGAACGGTACTGTGTTTCAAACTATTTTTTTTATATACACTTACAAAGTTCTAAATTCTTCGGTTTGCATGTAGGGACCCTCATCATGGTACCGTGGAAGTGTGGTGCTATTTTGAGCCTTGTTAGTGGTAAAAAAAAGCGATTTACTTTTACTTCATCCATGCCCTCACAACATGCTTTATAAGGTAATTATCAGTTCGCACTAAAACTTGGCACATTCGATTAGCATTAAAACATATCCCAGAGAACGGTTGAAACGGTATCAATGTGTTATCAACCCCTAGGTTAATTTTGCGCCAGAGTTGTCCTTCAAGCTTGCACAATTTTTCATACCTGACAGCAAGAAAACCCTTTGTCCTCAAAGTTGATGCGTTAGAAGCAGGAAAAATGGGCAAGCATATGGATATGAGCAACCTTGTCAAGGGCCAAATTGTGATTGCTAGACGACTGGGTCAGAGCATCAGCTCTTGTGGTGTGTTCCCGGGCTGCAGTGGTCAGTACCTATCAAAAGTGGTCCAAGGAAGGAAAAGCGGTGAAACGTCAAAAGGGTAATGGACGGCCAAGGCTCATTGATGCAAGTGGGGAGCGAAGGCTGGCCCATGTGTTCCTATCCAACAGATGTGCTACTGTAGCTCAAATTGCTGAACAAGTTAATGCTGGTTCTGAAAGTGGTCAGACCACACAGTGGATCACAGTTTGTTGTGTAGATGGAGCTGCTGTTTTGGCAGCAAAAGGAGGACCTACACAATATTGGTCATAATGTTATGGCTGAATGGTGTATATAACAAAGTAAACAAGCAAGCTCACCGACTATGTAGTCCTATTGTCCTAATGCAACAGATAACATTTGGACAAGAAGCTATGTACGCATGTATTGAACTTCTCAAGTATTATTTAGATTTTTTAGTGTAAATAGGCCCTATGGCTGATACGCAACTTATAGAAGTAACAAAAACAAGGTTCACCAAACCGAAAACTGCTAGCTCTAGTTCATTCTGTTGCTAAGACTCTTGGCATTCTGCATAAAGCAGCATTCATCCTTGATGCCACACGACTACTTTCCTCAAAGGCGATGCGTGGGTTATGGAGTGTGTCGGCCCGTGTGTGTGAGTGAGTATGTGTGTGTCACTGCCCTAACTGTATTTGTTCTGGCACAGTTTTCTTTTGTGAGGCCGGTGGGGTTTCTCACTACTTAGATAAGACTGCAGTTATGTCAACACGCAACACTCTGAAGAAGCCGCTGCGCTCTTGTTGACATTTTACAACACTGCCTGTTTGCTCTGACCACAGTTTACCTATCAGCTGCCCTAGCACTTAAAAGAGGACCTGGGTCACTGCCATAAATGGGACGTGTTCCTTCTAGGGATAACAGTGTGGTCCCCGTATTAGTACAGTGACACATTTTTTGCTTTGAATCTGTACTATAGCACTTTGGATTTAAAAGTATACAATGATGATGGGTTAAAGTACACTGTCAGATTGAATTTTAGGGTATTGTCATTCGCATCAGATGAACCATTGGGGAATAACAGCATGTGTTCTACATTGTCCCCCTATTTTAGTTGACTAATAGCATTTGGACATTTGGCACCACAGTGTCTTTTATTGTGCAGATGTGTTTGCATATGTAAGCATGCAAACAACAGCTGTTAATGGCTAGTCTTGATGTTAGGCTTTGCATTTGGAGTCGGTTGCTGTTGTCTGAAAACACAGACCAAAGAAGTGTGAATGCACGTCATAACGGCCATCGTAGTGCAGATAAATCAGAAACAGCAACAGAAAATGTGCCAAAATCCATTGAGTGGAACATAACAAATTAGAATAAAGCAGTAGTTACCTCACCAATTGCAAATGATCTGCTAGACCAAGGAAGACCTCTAATGTGGATTATCAAAAAATTCTTATCATAATAAAGAAAAAAGAAAAAACATTAAAATACTGAAAAGAATCTGGGCAGATTGTACGTAATGGGCTGTAATTCCAATATAGTTCATGGTTTATTCATGTAAATATATTTAAGTACAAACACACTATTTGAACTATAACCTCTGAATCATAGTTATATTTTAAATCCAATGTGCTGGAATTCAGAACCACAAAAACAAAACTTTTCCACCCCCCAAAATGTAAAAACCTGTCCGCCCCTGAAATATATTTATTACTCATAAAAACAAACATTGTCTAAAACTTTAATGTTAAATGGAGGTAAACGTTGTGTAAACAAGCATAATTGTGCAACCTGTATATCACCCTCTCACCCTCTCACCCTCTCACCCTCTCACCCTCTCACACTCTCACACTCTCACTCTCTCACTCTCTCACTCTCTCACTCTCTCACTCTCTCTCTCTCTCTCTCTCTCTCTCTCTCTCTCTCTCTCTCTCTCTCTCTCTCTACTATCTCTACTATCTCTCTGTCTCTCTCCTTCTGTGTATGTGGAGCTCTTTCTCCTCATCTCCTCTCTCTCCCCTCCTCTTTCTCCCCTCCTCTCCTCAGGGGTGGCTGGTAACATCTGACCGGAACAGTAGCTAGATCCCAATCCCAGAGCCGGCAAGGTGAACAGTCTGTCCTTCCAACCCTGAGCGAGACAGTTAAACCTAATTGCTCCACGGGGGCTCAACATGGAAGCTTTCTGCACCTCTCCCATTTGTTGGGGCGGGTTTAGAGGCGGAAGCAAAGTCTTGAGTGGACAAATATCCCCAGTCCTTTCCTCTCCCCTGCTTGCTGTCTCTCTTGGGGGTGTGGGCAGAGATTAAGAGACTAACAAACACACAAAAACACACAAATATTTCACATTTGACTATAATTATGCGGAAACAAATACATGACTATATAAATAAATATAAATCTTATTTTTCCTTATCCTAACTATAACTTTAGCCCTACACCTAATCAACAAAACCTAACCTTAATGCTAAATCTAACCCTAAATACTAACCCTCCGAACTGAAACCCTAAACCTAGCCTAACCCTAGCCTAACCCATAACCTTGTGTAAATCTAGCCTAACCCTAACCCTAGCCTAAACCTAAACCTAGCCTAACCCTAACCCTAACCCCAACCTAAACCTAAACCTAAACCTAACCCTAGCCTAAACCTAGCCCTAGATTTTGACCACAACGGCAGTCCTTAGTGTCCTCTTCAATCCTTCCCCTAAGCAAAAATACAGCAGGTTCCTCATGGGTACCAATGGAATGTCCCCATGAGTCCATATTTAGCTGTTTTACTAGCCTTCTGGGATGTTGGTCCCACTAGGATAGTAAAACCTGTTCAGGGTCACACAGCAGGGACATGCTCCCATCTGTGTTCAGCTGAACTGCTGCTGACCTCACTGGGTCAGAAACATCATCATCAACTCACAAGGCCTTGAGGACACACACACTTTTCTAACACTAAAACCATGAAAGAGCATAAACAAGGAGTGTCATAACTGTAACAGGTTTTAAAATCCGTTTTAACCCAGCCTAATGGTAAGCAGTCTTACCGACAAGCACAACCCCTTCTGATAGCATGTCAGCAAGTATGAATATTTAGTAAAACCCATCCTCCAAGACAGGACTTTAGGTCCTTCTCTGTTGAAACTCACTCAGTCCTTCTCCCTTCTCAGTCACTGTGGGGCTCTGTGTTGGTCACACACACACCACCACACACAGGCAGACAAATGGACAGCAACCAAACCACACGCACAAACACAGACAGACATCAGACATACAGCAGACAAACAGACAGCACAGACATGCAGCAGACAGACAGACAGACAGACAGCAGACCAACAGACAGCAGACAGACAGATGACAGACAAATGACAGACAGCAGACAGACAAACAGAAACACACACACACACAAACAAACACAGGCAGCCAAAAAAGACATTGTTAAACACACACTTAAACACAACAAAAACAGACAGTTGACAGACAGACAAATACCAGTCAGACAGACAGACAGACAGACAGACAGACAGACAGACAGACAGACAGACAGACAGACAGAGGCACTGGAAAGAGTGACGAAAGGAAAAAGTGAAATAAAAGAGATGAAAAGTGATAAATGAGAGACATCCTCCAGAGGTCAGAGGTCAGGATACTCAATCAGGACCAATAGGAGGTCTCTTCTGAGGAGCCAGACATTTCTCTTCCACAGCCAAAAAACACACATTCTCCTTACCAAAGCATTCACCCCCCCCCCCCCACACACACACGTAAAAGTGCAAAAACACGTGTGCCGTCTCCAGATGGTGTGTGTGTTGGAATGGCATCCTCTGGGTTCTGCCTGCAACAGAGTGGGGCTCGTAAAATCAGTCCCAGTTACGAACGGTGCTTCAAAGCTGTCCTGCCTTCAAACCCAACGTCTTTAAAGGGTGCGGAACACGTGGGATCAAATAAACCTGCGCACGCTGTCACATAAAAACACACAGGGGGGCAGCCCTGAGCCCATATGAAGGGGACAGACAGCAGAAAAGGGTTACAGAGGCTTGGGGGGGCAACAGGGGATTATAAACCTGTCACTTTGAGTCCCAAATGCTGATTAGGTGATGGCCAGGATACATGAGAGCTTATATCATGGATATAACTGGACATCACTTTTCACTGCTCTAACTGAGCCTGAAAAAATTTGTTAATAGTAATAAAATATATATTTCCCAGCAATACATTTTTCTACTGGGATGTTAGCAAAGCTTCAGGTGGGATCTTTCGAATTCTTCTTGTGCGCTACCTCTGGAGGTCGCGTGGAATTTGAGAGAAACCCGCAAGTTTACACACAACAGTTGTGTCTCGCCCCGAGCTGTGCTTGAGCAAATTCGAAAATGTTGCTAAAATCTATCATAATGTAAACGAGGTCTTAGACGTTTATTCAACAGGGACTGCCCCCTTCACACAGGGGTGCACAGACACAGGAACAGCAGGGTGTTGCGGACAAGGTGACAGAAGATCCCAGGCACTTTTCAGAAATGACTTGGTGAACCAGCATTAGTGAATTGAGCCTACCTTAATGCCAGAAGCGAGTCCAATGAAATGGCACATACAGTTGTGCTCATATGTTTGCATACCCTGGCAGAAAATGGGAAATTTCTGCATTGATTTTGACAACATGACTGTTCATGCAAAACATCTGACTGTTATGTAAGGATAGTGAGCATATGGAGCCATTAATTATCACACAGTTGTTTGGCTCTTTTGTAAACCATACTGATAACAGAAATCACCCTAATGGCCCTGATCAAAAGTTTATATACCCTTGAATGTCTGGCCTTGTTCCAGACACACAAGGTAACACACATGGGTTAAAATGGCAAATAAAGGTTAATTTCTCAGACCTGTGGCATTTTAAATTGCAATTAGTGTCTGTGTATAAATAGTCAATGAGTTTGTTAGCTTTCATGTGGATGCATTGTGGAGGCTAGTTACTGAGCAATGGAGAGCAGAAAAGAACTGTCACAAGACCTGCGTAATAAGGTACTGGAACTGTATAACGTTGGACGTGGAAATAAAAAGATACAGTATGCCCGACAACACCTTGACACACCTCAAAGCTTCTGGCACACTGTAATTTGGAGTGACAAGACCAAAATAGAGCTTGGTCACAACCACAGGTGCTATGTTTGGATGGGGGTCAGCAAGGCCTATAGTGAAAATAATACCATCCCCACTGTGAAGTATGGTGGTGGGTGGCTCACTGATTGTTTTGGGGTGTGTGAGCTCTAAAGGCACAGGGATCTTTGTGAAAATCGATGGCAAAGTGAATGCAGCATGTTATCGGACAATACTGGCCGACAATTTGCATTCTTCTACACAAAATCAAAAATCACTGCATTCAGTCATTGATGCTAAAGGAGAACTGAGAACTGAGGGTATGCAGACATTTTTAAGGAGTAATTTCATTATTTTCTTTGTTGCCATGTTTTGTTTTATGATTGTGTCATTCTGTTATAACCTACAGTTAAATATGAATCCCATCCAAAAAAATAACATGGTTTTGCCTGCGCATTCATGTTTTCTTTAAAATTTTTACATCTATTACCAATTCTCCAGGGGTATGCAAACCTTTGAGCACAACTGTATGTGTCTGTCTGTGACGGGGAATAGACGATGGATTTATCCAGGTCAATAAAGGTGAACTAAACAGGGAAAAGGGAACACGTCATTTGGGATGCTTTCCTTATCTCAGTGATTTGAGGACCAAAACCTTCTCACACAGGAGTCTCCGGCAACAGACACCACTGGAGTATTGATGGACGTCCAACAGCACTGAAGATCAGCTTTCATTTTAAATGTTCCCCATCTGCTCTGGAATGGAGCAGGGCACACAGACAGACGGATAGAGAGAGAGACAAGAGTTGAAGGAAACTCTGTAGTGTGTGTGTGTGTGTGTGTGTGTGTGTGTGTGTGTGTGTGTGTGTGTGTGTGTGTG
>JACXGM010008845.1:14870-28498 GCA_016801145.1 Umbra pygmaea | reverse complement strand
AGATCAATCACAGCCTTTTTGAAGTTGCCCGTGGTGTTTATGTTTAGACCAAGGTAGGTGTAGTTGTTTGTTTGCTCTAAGGTAATAGTGTCTAGATAGAATTTTTGTTTGGGGTTCTGGCATCTGGACCTTTTTTGGAAGATCATTATTTTGGTTTTACTGAGGTTCACTGTTAAGGCCCAAGTCTGACAGAATTTGTGTAGGAGATCTAGGTGCTGCTGTAGACCCTCTCTGGTGGGGGACAGAAGCACCAGATCGTCTGCAAACAGGAGACATTTGATTTCTAAGTCCAGTAGGGTGAGGCCAGGTGCTGCAGAATTTTCCACTAACCAACTAACCTAAATCATGCAATTATTTAACACAAAACAAATTTCACCAAAATCCATAATTTTGTGGAATAATAAGATTCCATAATTATTGGTGCTCCTTACTAATTTTCCTTAATACTTACTTAGTGCAACCAGCTATGGCAAGGATAACAGCATGGAATCTATTCCTGTAATGTTTGGCAAGGTTAGGGAACACATTTAGAGGGATTTCGGACCATTCCTCCATGCAGATCCTTTCAAGATTGGTCTCATCTGACCAAAACACCTTCTTCCAGTCGTAATTCACATTACTTCCGGCAAACTCCAAGCACTTGTGTCTGTGTCTTGAGGTCAGAAAGGGCTTTATTCTGGCAAACCTACCAAAGAAGCTGTGGCTGTGTCATGTTTATTTTTATTTTTTATTTAACCTTTATTTAACCAGGTAAGTTGACTAAGAACAATTTCTTATTTACAGCAACGACCTGGGAGCAATTAGGGTAAAGTGTCTTGCCCAAGGACACAACGACATTTGGCTCAGTCGGGAATCGAACTGGCAACCTTTTGACTACAAGTCTGACTCCCTACCCACTGAGCCATCTGCACCCCAGTGATGGTGCTTTTTGAATCCTGGTAATCCCAAGAAGCCACCAAGGCCTGCAAGTATTTCACAGTAATGCTTAGGGATTTTGTTGCTTCTCTCACCATGCTGCTCCTTATCCTGTGTGGCAAAATGCATTTGTCTCCTCTACCCATTCGTTTTTCAACTGATATCTTTTGAATTGTTTAATATCTGCCCTGACAGTGCTCAGTGGTGTATTCAATCGTTTGTGGATTTTCTTGTATACATTACCAGATTTATGAAGGTCTATGAGCATCTGTCTCTTTTGAACTGCCAGTTATTTTGTTTTCTTCCTGGTGTTGTATGACAAAGGGATATTGTATGCATGTTTCCTCATTTTTATACCCTAATGGAACAGGAAGTGATATAATGGCTCAATATAATTCCATAAAACATAAATTAAATTAGTAGAATTTAATACTTCATTTAATTTTGGTAGATGATATTTTTAATCATCTTTAAGGGTGCTATTGATTGTGAAACCTTGATTTGGAGGACAAGCTATCGATTAGTGGATAAAGTAGGCCTAGGCCACATATAGCCTACTGGAGTAAAAGTAAAATTGCCTCAAATCTGTACTTTGGTAAATGTCCTTTCTTAACAAATTTCATGTATTATTAGGCTAATTGTATATCATTATAACATCATATTTAATGTAAGACAATGGCTATCCTTTACCTATATACAACTCTTTGATAAGCAAAACGGCAAAGCAATGGTCCAGAATTTATTGCTGATATAGGGTTGGTTTGTAAGTGTTGTGTCATTTTGTATACAGTTGTTTAACATCGCTAGGACCCATTTTTCAATACTTAGGTCACTTTTTCAAAACTCTTTACACATTGAGCACAACAGCAGTCTGTGGGCTAAACTATAGATAATTTATATTGCTTTGGCACAAAATGCATTCAGTGACTAGCCTACATCTTTCAAATGACATGAATTGTTTTCTCACTCAGACACAACCACCACCAGAACTTTCTGTACCTACAGATCAAATCTGCACATTTACATAATTTTTAAAACTTCATTTAAAAACCTTACATAAAACAAAATTGAATAATACTATAATTGATCACAATATAATTTAGGTGTAATGCCCAAAATATCATGAGATATGATGTGGATTATTAACATGATTGGTAGTTTTAGTGTATGTTTTATGTGAAATTAACTGCTGTGCACCTTTCATGTGACAACACTGAAGAAATTAGACTTTGCTACAATGTGAAGTAGTGAGTGTACAGCTTGTATAACAGTGTAAATTTGCTGTCCCTTCAAAATAACTCAACACAGCCAATAAGGCCTAAACCGCTGGCAACAAAAGTGAGTAAACCCCTAAGTAAAAATGTCAAAATCGGGCCCAAAGTTTCAATATTTTGTGTGACCACCATTGTTTTCCAGCACTTCATTAACCCTCCTGGGCATGGAGTTCATCAGAGCTTCACAGGTTGCCACTGTAGTCCTCTTCCACTCCTCCATGATGTTACCTTGCGCTCCTCCACCTTCCATTTGAGGATGCCCCACAGATGCTCAATAGGGTTTAGGTCTATAGACATGCATGGCTAGTCCATCACCTTTACCCTCAGCTTCTTTAGCAAGGCAGTGGTTGTCTTGGAGGTGTGTTTGGGGTCGTTATCATGTTGAAATACTGCCCTGCGGACCAGTCTCCGAAGGGAGGGGATCATGCTCTGCTATTTTTATTTTTCTCTTGATGGTTTTTGCGACTGCAATGGAAATTACTCTTTGC
This sequence comes from Umbra pygmaea, assembly GCA_016801145.1. Classification (NCBI taxonomy): domain Eukaryota; kingdom Metazoa; phylum Chordata; class Actinopteri; order Esociformes; family Umbridae; genus Umbra; species Umbra pygmaea. The sequence continues at coordinate 25,821 of JACXGM010008845.1, read as the reverse complement.
TTATTGAGCTGTTCTTTCCATTACTTTGTATCAAATAGGGCCATCACCTGTAAACAAACCATACCTTTTCACAACACATGTGACTGGCTCAAATGCATTAAGAATGAAAGTAATTTTACAAATTAGCATTTAGCAAGGCACACCTGTTAATTGAAATTCATTCCAGGTAATAAGGCAGGGGGTTGTGGTATAAGACCATTATAAAACAGATAATTTTAATCCTTATTAGTTGATAGCTGAGGTAATTTAGACAGTATTACATGTGTAATTCGTTACATCAGTTTATACAACTTGCATTGGAAACATTTATAAAAGCAATAAACCACCTCAGGGGTTTGGGATATATTGCCAATATACCAAGGCTAAGCACTATGTCCAGGCACTCTGTGATGCATCATGCCAAAGAACAGCTCTTGTATATTGGCCATATACCACACCCCCTCATGCCTTATTGCTTAAATATACCACGAGTTCTAGACAGAGTGTTTAGTTGTGGTATATGGCAATGTATGTCATACATTATAACACTTATTGCTATTATAATCCAGTTATTAAAGCATATAGAACCGTAAAAAGTGATGTGATGTCATGCATGTGGTATACATAAACAATAAATCACCAGGGGGTGTGGTTTATGGCCAATACGCCAAACCTAAAATGATTTTGACACAGAATGGAGTGCCTTGACAGTGCATAACTGTGGTATAGTGGTAATATATCACATGCCGCTAAGATGCTTTATTGCTCTTGGTATATGATCTCAATGGGTATATGATCTCATAAACCATGGCTATCAGCCAATCAGCAATCATATTTAAAGATTACATTATTTTTCAAAGGGGTTGTCTGTTATTTTGTCCATCTTCTGTAGATGAAGTACTGCATGGTCTAACCCTCTGTGCTGACTTCCTGTTAAACTTTAGGTTTCCTCATTTTAGAAAGTGATTCCAGGCTTCTGCACGTTTGGTTAGCTTTTTTCGCTCTTTTTAAGCTTGGCTGGTCTAATATACTAGTGCACTACTGCTGAAAAGTAGCTCTACAAATATATGCGATTGAATATGATTGTCAAGTGCAACTCATTGTATAAGTTATCCCTAATCAAAGCAAACATTGTTTAGTGGTATAACCACAATTCGCAAAATGTTGATTAATTTAAGTATTTCAAACTGTGAATACTCCAAAAATGCTGGAGGCTTTAAAAATTCACGAGCCTACTACACAGCAAGAGTGAGTTGGCCATTTGGATATACCACCCCCGGATTCCATATGGTTTCCAGTGGCTACTGTACATCTAGACGTGCAGTAGCTCCTAACCTTGGCTAGAAGCCAGATATGCAGGTGCTGTTTAGTTCACCAGCTTGTAAGAAATGTGAATCACTAGCTATACTGAACTTCATGAATGTTATCCAAACTTTGTATATTACTGTCCTTGGAATGCAGTCTAACATATAGGCATTTAGCTCAGTCATACTGCAGTGGTGCAAAGTTTTTGTACCTAAAAATGTTTAAAACTTAAGCTACTGTAAACAGATCAGATTTGTCTAATCATAGTGGAAGGTACCATTAAAATAAGCAGTGAAGGATGGAAAACAAACAGCCCGAAACAAAGCAAAAAAAAACTCCAACATCCTTAATTCTTTACCAGCCCAACCCACCATATAGGTTAGGCATGTTCATTTCACTTGAATTTTCACTTACATTCCAGAACAGTGTACCGAAAGACATGTTTTCTTTCTTTTAAGCTTATGTCCATTCGTTGGGTGTTGCAAGCTTTAGCCTGAAGCAACAAGTGACAAATACACAAGGGCTTTTCTGGTAGTGTCCTAAAACTCACCAAAACTCCAAGTTTTACAATTGGTCATTTTGTTCAAAATAACTTTCCACAGTGTAAAATAACACTCTGAAAAACATTTTTCCTGCTTCTCAGAATTATTATTATTGGCTCCAATAATTACACTTGTCTGTCTACATCAGTGGTTCTCAAACCTCTCCTCGGGGACCCCCAGCCAGTCCATGTATTTGAACTCTGAGCCTAGCACACCTGATTCAACTTATCTACTAATCAACATGTTGTTTGTTAGTGAATCTGATCTGATGATTCAGAGCTATAGCTAAACTGTGTCTGGGGGTCCCCAAGAAGAGGTTTGAGAACCACTGGTCTACATAACCTGGTCTCAAGCATTCACATTACAATCCTGAAGACAAGTTGATGCCAAAACGTTGGTGTTTTAAACTATAAGTCACTTGGAGTTCCGTAAATACCTGGACTGTGCGTCTTTCTTTTCAGTTTTTTTATTCAAATGATCCGATAGTCAGCACCTCCATCCACAAACATTTTGTGTGTGCACCAGATTATAGCTTTTTCCTGCTTCTAATACATCAACATCAGCATTAGAGCAACTTTGACCAGGGACAAATTGTGTTTGCTAGACAACTGGGTCAGAGCATCTCCAAAACTGCAGCACTTGCGGGTGTTCCCGGGCTGCATTGGTCAGTACCTATCAAAAGTGTTCCGAATAAGGAAAAGCAACCGGCAACCGGATCAAGGACAGCCAAGGCTCACTGATGCACGTGGGGAGCGAGGGCAGTTAAAGTGTTATAAAAAATCATTGCCCTCAAAAGGAACTGTACATTTTATAGCAGCTCCCTTATTCTCCAGGCTGTACTCAAAGGTCTTTTTTTCTCATCTAACCACTTTATCAGTAGTACATCCTGTTTTAAGTTTTTGCTAGTAGGCAGGAAGATGAAGAATCATGTTGTGATCAGAATTACAAAAGGGGGGGTAAGGAAGGAAGTTGTACCCGTTTTTGTGAATGCAGTGAACGTTAAGAAGACCAGGGGTGTGCAAAATATTATAAGAATCAACAGTGGGCTACACTTGTTTCTTGTCTAAGTGATCAATATATTTCTTTGCTCGACACGGAAGAGGTCTATGGAAAGTCAGAGTACCAATAGTCAGGCTTGAACCACTGACTTTCATAATGTAGACTGTCTTGCAATGCAGCGACTCCACTAGACCACACAGAACCTCAGCCATTCTTCCTTGCAGAATTGTTTAGTACATTTTCACGGTGAGCATCTATTGACTGCTGTCTTCACGTCCATCCACAGATTGTTTTTTGGTATTGGGTTTAGGGTCATTATAGTGCTGGAAGGTGAACCACATGCCCATGATCAGCTGTCTAGCTGTTCAGCCGAAAACCAGAGGACCACAGGTTTTCCTAAAAGAATTGTACTTGGCATTTTCCTTTCAATCCTGACCAATTGCCCAGTCCGCACTAAAGAGAAACACCCCAACATACAATGTTGCCATCACCATGCTTCACAGTAGGTATGGTGTGTTTGAGGGGTGTGCTTCGTTTCACCAAACATAACACTTGCAGTTCAGTCCAAAAGGTTAAGTCTTGGTCTCATCTGACCATAAAACCTTTTGCCAGACGGCATTAGAATCTTCCAAGTTTTTTTGCAAAGCCCAAATAAGACTCTGAGTGCCCTCCCTCAGAAGAGGATTCTTTCATGCCACCCTGCCATACAGCCCAGCTTTTGTAAAGAGATTGTTGTCAAATGCACAGACCAATCTCAGCAATAAGTCCTTCAAAATTGCCATTGGCCTTTTGGTAGCATCACTGATCAATGTTCTCCTGGCTTGGTCCGATCGAGGCAAGACGTTGGTGCCATAAACTTTCCACTTCTTAATAACGCTCTATACGGGATAGTTTAATCCTTTTTTGTATCCTTCTCCTATTTTGTGCCTTTCCACAACTTTGTCCCTCAGCCCTTTTGAAAGCACCTTTCCAACCATGGTGTATTCTGTGTTGCCATGCAGTATTAATGGACTCATCATGGAACAGCCGGTTCTTATGAAGTAATCACAACCACTAAAACTGATGTCAGATGGGGGACAATTAGTATGGTGTGTGATCTGGGATGTGCAAGTTTATAATGGTTACTCTAAGGGGCTGATCACTTAAACATACTAGGTATTTCAGTAATTAGATTTTAATAATTGTTAAAAAAATTGTAAACATTTACACTGATGTCAAGGGTGAGAATGTGTAAATACAGCCGGTAAAAGTTAGATTTAATTTATTTTGTGACAAAATGCAAGGATTTTGCAGGGTATTGAGTTTCTATAGGCACAGTAAATTGAGTAACCTAATTAAAATTTTCATGTCAGAAAAACAAATTCAGACACACACATTGATTTTTTTCTATATATAAAAACTAAGAAAAGGAGGGGCGCACCTGCCATCCAAACAGCTAGTGAATGTTCAAATTTTACCAGCCACTCAATAAATTACTATTGTTTTTTTGGCTGGTGAGTGAATCAAATCTACCAGCCACCTGCATATTTTAACAGCATTTGGCTTGTAAATGGTGCAAATTTTGAACCCTGCTGCCATCCCTCCCTTTGTGGCATCCCTGGTAGGGTGCCATTTTCTGAATGGGACATTCAATGATTTTCTTGACTCTGTGGTCACTGAACATCCTATTGCACCTCCCCTAAGAGTAGGGTGTTAACGAGTGTCCTGGACAAATTTTCAATCCGGCCATAATAGACCTGATGTGTTCCAACTCAGAACCTACATTAATTCACACAAGATGTTGAGACATACCTCCATCTTTCGGTCACACACAATTGAAGTCTGGTCAAGGCAGGGCAAAAGGAGCAAGTGGGCCAGAACCTCCAGTAAAATGCAAAGCAAAGTGGCAATTTTTCAGGTTTCGTTGATAACGCTGGTCTCAATCAGATGTAATTTGTAACTGGTGTTTGCCAATAGCAGCGTTTTGTTTAATTCCAGTCAGTCTTGCTCATCTGGGTCTCAGGGCTTACGGCCTGTTTGCTGAGTAAGCCCAAGCATCATAGCTGTCAATTCGTCTTTCTATTACCGGTACTCTCACTCGCATGAAGGTGACTAATCGCAGTAGGAAAAGACAATGAGTGACACGATGAGACAAAGGAAACAACCCATGAAACATCCCAAAATTACATAGAAAATGTATATTTTATTGATCAACAGAACAACATCTCAAATCCACCTAGCACTATTTGTAATCATGACGCACACAAGTGATTAATCATCAAGGTCAATTTTTTTGTTTTACAAATCTGCATTCAGGAAAGACAGCTGCTGCTACAGAAATAACTGTAAATCCAATGACTGTACAAGGAAAAAAAAGGGGGAGATGAGGGTTTCTTCAAAGTAGGCGAACAGTCTTTCCAGTGACGGTCAGATAATCCTCATCAGCCAAGGCTCGCAGAGCCTCTTCAAACATGTCCTTCGTTATAGCCTGAAGGTTAATGGACGGGGGGAAATAATTAAAGATGCTTAAAATCATCAAATTAAGATGTACAGCATTGAGTAAGCAATTATTTTCTTTCACATGTTAAGAAAAGTAAACGTCAACAGGAAAAACAGAGCTTGGCAAGTACTACTTACAGCTTCAGATTGTCCCCTGAGCTCATCGAACAGCTGTTGGTATTTCATAGCAGGGGTCTTTCCTTTGGCCTGGATCAATTTCTTCAGTGCCTGGGCCACTTCCTCCTTACGTTTGCGAGCCGTGGCACTCATGCCTGGGGGGGGGGGGGTAAAGAAGATAAAAACACTTATTTTAAGTGACTGTTTTACAGCCACGATAGGCCGCTGCACTGTCCATTTTCCTGCAGTGGAGAAAAAGCTGTTTATTTTTTCTTGTTAATGTAGATTGTAAAACCATCTTTCTGTACATTGTATATGAAAAAATAAATAAAGAAATAACAAGTAGCTACCAATAGCTATATAGAATTATCGGCATCATTTTGCATTTAGATTTTAATGCGCACCATAGACTATAGCCTATAGGATTCCGGTTCAAAGGGTTAATCTCGTTGCAAGGCAATATTTCTCCATGTGTCTTTAATTTTTTCCATGTTAAAAAACAAGGATAGCCTAGTTATTGTGTTTAATTTCGTCCAATGTATCTGTTTGCTTTTAATTGAACAAAATATATTCTAATAACACATCGGTATTAGCCTATTAACGGAAGAGTGTCTGCAACCAACATTTTCAAAATAGGTTAATAGGCTTTCACCGAATTAGATTTTCTTTGGTCAACCAACAATCGACAGATCTGACAAATTACTACTAGACATTTTTCTTCAATAAATGTCACAATTAATGTTTTTAATTTATATAAATAAAGCCACCTTTATACAGATAAAGCCACCTTAAAATTATTCCTATATTTTTTTTAGTTAAGCCTCATAGTTGTTGCTGAATGCCAATATTATTACCACTGATGAGTTATATGTAACTATGACGATAACTAATGTGAATTCATGTTCTACAAATAATAAAGTTTAGCTGGCAAATCAGCAGAGTGCGTCATTAAATGGTGCGTGCTGGATGGAGCATATATTTCGCGAAAATGCGCTGCAAGTGTCAGAGCGGGTAACTGTGTGTTAACGAGAAAGAAATGCTTGTCTTGACAGGACAATATAACATTTGATTTGGAAGTGATATCTTTGAAACAGATTCATCAAATGTTAAACTTAAAATGTAGTAAACCTGAAATCTGGCTTTGTCTCTGGATAAAGGCTACACAAAGATTCACACATTACTGTTTGACTAGATAATACCATATAATGACTTCATTGTGATTAGATCATTCAAACTGTTCAAAAATAAAGCCCATGATGGTTTGAACTGGTGAAAAAAGAAATAATATGAACATTAGCAATTGAACAACAAAATGTAAAGTGTGCCTAGTTAAGTGATACAGGGCATCAGATCGCACACAGCCAAGTGACTGCTCGACTAAAATAATATTTTCTGACCCAGAGCCTATCAAGTAAACAATCTAATAGTGAAATCAGCAGAAATCCACATCCCAACAAATATATAGAAAATAAAAACGTGCCCGTCCAGTGAAAATAAATCCCCCCTTCTGAGCTCGGTCTGACGCCAGCTCTGTGTCTCATTGACAGAGGCTGCTGCGGCCCGCCATACGGGCTGAGCAGAGGCTGCACAGTTTAGACCAGCGGTATCTAACTACCATCAGACCGGACCTCGTGGCCGCAAAACACCCGACTCTCCCGATTGCCACCCCGCACCGGGTCTTTTTCTCAAAAAATGTGGTGGGAACAAACGCGTCCCGACCGTAATCTACGCCTATGTTCTTAACACTTACATTGCAGTTTTGAACAGGAATTTAAAAAAGTACAATAACTGACAAACTGAGAAACAATAAGATCATATTACCGGTTGTGAGGATGGAGATGTCAACGAAACCCGTCCTGGGGTCAGTGGCAGACTGCTTGAGGGCTTCGCGGTGCAGCCTCTTAGCCTCCTCCACATCGATAGTCTCCACCTTGTCTGAGAAGCGCACCTTGGCATGAGCCTCAGCCAGGCGAATCAGGGACTCCAGCTGTCTGGGGTAGGCAGACACCATGCCCCGCCCACTGCCGATCTTCCTCATGTCTACATAGGCCTGCAGGAGCCAAACACACAGTATTCATTGAGCCTTTTCACACAGTTTAATGCATTCACACGTTATCTCAGGGCAGTGTTTAACCCAGAATGACTTTGGCTAGACACAGCCTTTAGGACGCATGCAGTCTGAGTTCTACAATTAAAATGTTTTTTAAACCTCCAATTTTTACCAGAATGTGTAATAAGCTGTTTTTGTCCATAAATCCTATTCAGGTGTCCCTGTTCAGGGCTACACGTAACTGTGGAAGGTCTGGGAATCCCTGAGGGTTAAAGATCTCTGCATTATACCCTTTCAGAAACAGTAAGCGGTGCAACGGAAGCATCAGTATGGTTTCACACAAGAAACTCCAGCAGTCTTCAGTATTAAGTATTGCCAGGGAGGAACTATAAATGCTGTGTTATTTCAACAGACATTCTTAACATTGTTTATCTTTCCTTTTTATAATGGTAGGGTGGCAGACAAATTGTATTTCTACTAATAACTTTGTTAGTCACAGCATTGAAAGGTCAGAGTTGTTTCTTTGACAGTTCTGGACACCTAGGACTGGACGTTAGTCCGCTTTAGACAGGGAGATTGAGACCAGTTCTGCAGTGCTTCGAAACTCCAGAGAAGGCTTAATACTGGCATTTAAAAAACTGTAGTACGGGGGGTCTGCATGGCGTAGTGGGCCAAGTCGCTGCGTTGCAGGACAGTCTAGATCCTGATAGTCAGTGGTTGGAGTCTGACTATGGGTTCTCTGACTTTCCCTGGACCTTCTGCATGAGGCAGCGCAAATAGGTACAGCTCTGCACAGGATTTGGGTTAAGTTAGTCAGAATATCTATCCTGCCACGTTGCTCTCCCTCGACTCGTGTGCAGATCGGACGCTTGTAAATTCAATCGCGGAAGTATAGCATAGACTAAAGGCTTCAGTTTTGGGTGAACAGTGCGAAACGACCTGGCGGCTGGGCAACCCAAGTGGTTGTGTGAATCATAAGCGCGCTAAAGATGCGTGGATGGGCTATTATTTCATCTGCAACCGCGTCACAAAACTCATCATCCGTCCGCAATCCATCAGCAACAACGTTTTTGACCAATTTTCAAGGCCGAAACTGCCCACCGTCCACTGTTAACAATATTTAATAATGTATATATTTTTGAATTTGATTGGTTCAACCGCAACCCGCCCGAATTTAAAATATAATTTTTTGTTACTCCCATCATACCTCAATGAGTGCCTGGCTGGCCTCCTCATTCAGTCTGGGGTTGATGTAAGTACGAGCATATGCAATGTAGTCCTTCAGCACAGCCATGTCCAGGAACTCCTCCTCAATCTGCTCTTCACTCTGGTAGTACAGCGCCACCAAGTGGTGAGCCAAGCGCCGGTCGTATGCCTCGTCTTGAGGATCCAACATCAGGAAGATCAGATCAAATCTGTCAACAAGAAAATGGCATTTGCATAATTATTAATATTTTGATTAATGTCTGTCACATCTTACTTAGCACACTAACACACAGGGTGACAATGCTCATTTTACACCAACAATGTGCGTTTACAAATCCAATAGACAACACATTGTTTGGGGCTCAGTAGCCATTAGTGAAGCAACCATGACAGGATTCTATTGACAATCAATATATTTTACATTTTATTAATTGGCAGATGCTCTTACCCAGATTGACCTACAGTAAGATAGCGAGAAGGGTCAACAGATACAACCCAGTAACAAGTAAACCATCCTCAATGAAGCGACCAAGGCTACAGACGCTATAGGTAACACTGACCTGGACAGCAGCGTGTGAGGGAGCTGAATGTTTTCAATCGTTGTCTTCTTGGGGTTCCACTGTGACTCGACAGGATTGGCGGCGGCCAGGACGGAGGTGCGAGCGTTCAGCTGGCAGATGATCCCTGCCTGCATACAAGAACAGACATCTAGTTAGGAACTACCCTTCTATTCAGTCACTAAAAAACTTAAATAAGCAAATCAATTATTACCAACACAACATAAAAGGTGCTGAAGACTGATATTCAGCTGCCTGTCTTTATAAGCCTGTGAGTGAGGGTCAGGTGACTCAGTGGTTAGGGAGTCAGTCATGTAGTTGGAAGGTCGCTGGTTTGATTCCCGAATGTGCCAAATATCATTGTCCTTGGGCAAGGACAATGATATTGTCCAGTACTTTCCCTGTACTTTCTCTAAGTTGCTCTGGATAAGAGAGTCTGATAAATGAATAAAAAGTAAAGTTTGATCACCTTGGCAATGGAGAGAGTCTGCTGCTCCATGACCTCGTGCAGCACGGACCGCGTGCTCTCGCTCATCTTGTCGAACTCGTCGATGCAGCAGATCCCGTTATCGCTGAGGACCAAGGCCCCAGTCTGCAGCACCAGCTGCTTGGTCTCCGGGTCCTTCATCACATAGGCGGTGAGGCCCACGGCACTGGAGCCCTTCCCAGACGTGTACTGGCCACGGGGCACCAGGTTGAACACATACTGCAGCAGCTGGGACTTGGAGGTGCCCGGGTCTCCACAAAGCAGTATGTTCACCTCGGCACGGAAGTTACCACGACCCGTCTGGCTAAAGTCTTTCCGGGTACCACCAAACAGCTGGAGAAGAATACCCTAGAGAACCGATCAGATTTTTAACTGGTTAGTACTTGAAAATAAGCTACACCTTAATGCAAGACAAAAGAAAAAGAAAACACAAAAAACAACTTAGAGGATGTGGATGTTGGATAAATTAAACCATGTAGCAGTAAAACCTTCATTTCACAATAGGCAATGAATGACTAACGTACTACACTGACTGTTTACTGACATTGGCTACCCATCCCAAGTACCTTTTTGATGTCCTCGTGTTCATAGATGCTGGGGGCGAGGGCAGACGAAAGGCGCTCATAAACATCCGGCTTGGCAGCCAGCTCTTTCAGTGTCTTAACACGCTCTTCAGTGAAAAGCTTCTGATCGGCATCGTCGTCCAACCCATGGAGACGCTTCTCGTCCGTCTTCCGGAAGTGGATGGCATCAATATGTGTCTTATAAACTGACTTTACGTTGCTCTGACGAGGGTTTTCACGCATGGGCACTGCTCTGTAAATACCTGTGGTAGTTCAGGAATGACAACAGAACCAGCAAATCTTTAACAACGGGTGTGAGGAAACGAACGATCAGAGTTATGGGTTCAGCAAATCTATAAGGCAGATGAAATTAACAGTCAGCATCAATCTGTTTGGTAAAGGCTAAGAGACAGGCTTGAGAAATGGAGTCACAGTCATAGACCAAGATATCAACATGGAGTTTACATATACACACACACACACACACACAGTCAAGAGTATAAAGCAAACAAGTAATAACTTTGTAGCTTTTTTATATTATTTTTATTAGACAGGACAGTAGGAAGCATAGGCAAGGGAGACAGGCATGTAGGGAAGAGGACTATACAGCATCCTAAGAGCTCTACATCCACCCCTCTACACTGAATCCTAAGAGCTCTACATCCACC
>JACXGM010008845.1:0-14770 GCA_016801145.1 Umbra pygmaea | reverse complement strand
ACTTCACATTGTTCAGCCTGCCTAACAGCTCACCAGTGATGTTGATGCGGTCTCCTGGCTGTACCTTGTCCACCAGGTCATTGTGGCCGTACACGATGGTGGTGTGAGGGGTCTGGCCAGCAGGCATGTCATCTGGGGACTCTTGGACTTTAATCTGAACATGAGAACAATTGGTGAAAACACTGGAGTGCTGCTTATAGAGCTGGAAATACACTTGATGTGCCTATAAACCCAGTAGTAAGTACTGGTTCTGTTTAGAAGCACACAGATTAATGGCATCTTCCATTGAATGCCAGCAGGCGTTCCTAGCTAGTTCACCAGCCCGAGGCGTTGTCTGTCTCTCACCATCTGTTTGTCAGAAAAGGCTGAGCGGTTGTGGATGAGTGCCAGGCTGTGGCTCGTGTTGCAGTGGCGACAAACAGCAGGCTCTGCGATGCGGCCCCGGTCCACCTCTACACGGATGGAGAAGCAGCACACCTGACACTGGAAGAAGGCCTCCTGCATCTCAGGGATCAGTTGGGACGTCCTGATCACCATGCCGCTGATGGTTATCATCTGGTCAATGTCTGGGAGGGAGAACGGCAAGACAGGTGTTCAAACACGGGACCAGGGCCCAACCACGGGACCAGGGCCCAACCAGGACTGTGTCGGTTCATTTGAGCTCGATTAAGCTTGCCCAAAGCGGAGGGACCAATGGTATAGTCTCGAAAGTGAAACACTACCTGAGGCCCTGTTGCACATTAAAACAATCAGAAGTTGAAAGAAATCCAACTATTTTTTTTAAGACACATACAATACCATTGGTTTAAAGGAGCCTGATTGTAACATTGTTCAGGTTTTTATTTTTATTAATTTCACCTTTATTTCACCAGGTGTGCTGACAGAACAGATTCTCAGTTGCAACAACAACCTGGCCAAGATAAAGTGCAAGGTTCAAGACAACAAAAAGTTACACATGATGGTTCACAAAAGTACAAAATACAGAACGCAGAATACTCTGAAGTATACGGTAGAAATTATAGCTATATAAAGTCTGTGCAAACAGGGTCTAAGTTAGAGGTAGATCAGTGGGAATGCAAAGTGACAGTGCATTATGGTCCGTTACCTTCAGGATTCAGACTCCTCATGTTCCGGGTCTTCAGGGCATTGTACGGACGCACCTGGATCTGGTGTTCCAAGATGGAGTCTGGGAAACGGTCAAAGAACAGCTCGTTGACAGCCATGTCGAATGTAGGGATAACTTCCTGTGATGACAGATGGAGAACAAATGCTCTAAATACATGTTTTGGGCCTGTACGAACTATTAGATATACAGGTATCTATACGAGTGCACCCACTATACTACATGGCATATGAACATTACAGCAAACAGCTGGTTTTAGCGGTCACAATCAGATGTAATGCTGTCATAAGGGGGTAAACGTACATTAGCATTTGTAGCCTTTTAGCTTTCATCAATATGAATGTGGCAGACTGTCTGGTGTGTGTGTGCATGACTGAGCGTTTACCTGAGGGTAGCAGATGAGCTGTCTGTACAGGTCTGCATCAAAGGACTGCACATGGCCACAATTGACATTCAGCACAGGTTCGCCGACAACGCTGATCTACAGGGTCGACAAAAATCTGTTATGCATTTCCTATGTTGTACATTTGTTAAATTATTTTGCTGTAGATTTTTCCAGATTTTCCTCCTTTCCCAATTCCCTCTCTAATCCTGTCTTGACTGCAGCTCCATAACTCCTTGTACAGATCTGTACGATGACGAGGGGCGTGCACAGGGTACATTCAACCACATGTTGCCTAAGTGACCAAATCTTTTCACATTGTTCACCCAACACGGAAGCCTTTAGTCATGCATGGGATGATTACGTTCACCGACTATACTTTGCTGTTGAATTTACAGGGACCAATCTGAACACAAGGAGTTGAAAAAGAGAGCAACATTGCAGGATAGAAAACATGACTTGTCTAACCAAAATCCCAGGCAGCACTATGCCAATTTCGTAAAGGGGGCCAGAGGAAAGTCAGAGAACCCATTGTCTGTCTCAAACCGACAACCATACATTTGGTAAACTTTAATAAAAATAAGAAATTAGCATCAATGCTAAATATTGAGGCCTACCTCCTCCAGCTTCTAGTACAATCCGAGGGCCCTACCTCCTCCAGCTTCTAGTACAATCCGAGGGCCCTACCTCCTCCAGCTTCTAGTACAATCCGAGGGCCCTACCTCCTCCAGCTTCTAGTACAATCCGAGGGCCCTACCTCCTCCAGCTTCTATTACAATCCGAGGGCCCTACCTCCTCCAGCTTCTATTACAATCTGAGGGCCCTACCTCCTCCGGCTTCTATTACAATCCGAGGGCCCTACCTCCTCCAGCTTCTATTACAATCCGAGGGCCCTACCTCCTCCAGCTTCTATTACAATCCGAGGGCCCTACCTCCTCCAGCTTCTGCATGTAGATCGGCTCATTCAGGTCCAAGCCAGCGTTCTCATCCTCATTGGAGGTGGGGTCAATGAACCTCTGCAGGAATCTCTTTGGGAAAATTAACAAAAAACACATTCAGACAAAACGCAACATATTACATTTAATTTTCTCCAACAATAAATGCATTACCATACCTGGAACTTCTCCTTGCAGGTTCCCACATTGACATCAGTGCCCCAGATCACCAGCTTCTGTCCTACCGCCTGGTCGCTGGCTACTGCTCCATCTGCACTTGGCTGGAAAAGGAGGCAAAAGAAAGCTTTACAACAACTTTACTTACAATGTGAACTGGTATCAATTTTCTACAGGCACTTTGTCTAATTAGTAACAATTATTAAAAAACAATATACTATATCCAATACGGCTGTGCGATATCTGACTTTACGCATAGTCAAATGGAGACATCCAAACATCTGTTTTATCCATGAAATTGTCATTTATTCTATGCGTTACAAGAGGTGAATTGGCAGGAATAACTCAGCTACACCCTATTATTGCTAATTTATTAACTTAAGTGCTGTGAAGGAATAGATGTCAGAATGCATTTGGCAGGTGGAGAACCCAGTGGAGGATTTTAATGTTTCATACAATGAACGGCAGTGCGAAAGTGCACAAAAAATATAAACCAAAACCTGTAAAGCTAGATTCAGAAACAAAACTTCAACAGGAAAATACAGCGATGTCCTTGAGGTATTATTATCCAACGTGTTTCTCTCTAAAGGAGCGAGTTATAGTTGTTATAATAAATAATAAAACTGTGCTTGCTAAACTATTATTACAGAACAGACGCTTATTACGCTTACCTTATAAAAAATAATAGTGCCATATAATACTGTAGTAGCCTTCTAAATTATTTAGTAAATCTATGTATTCTTCTGGACTCTTTTTTGACTTAATATATCTTTAAGACTGTTTCAGGCACTGTTTTGAACTGCGTTTTGATGAATCAGAAACAAGAGAGGAAAAAAAATGTTAAACAATGTTGTGGGGATGAAAACTCTTCCATCTCCCTCGCCTGCTATTTGACACTTGCCAGTTCATCTTCAGTCCATAGAATGAAGGTGGTCCAGTAGGCTAAACGTAGTCAGATTTAGGAAATGATAAATACATTTTTTCAAAAGTAAAATAATAAGAATCAGATTCACACGTTTTACTTCGATACATAAACACTGGATTCCTTTATTCAGGGTCCAACGTTACCTTTTTCCCCTCGCTGGCCGGACTGAGATTAAATTTGGGGAAAAATAAATAAAAATCTGTGTTTCTTTACATAAATGCAGGGTTTGTCTGTGTGTGCAACAAACACATCCATTAATGTATTTTCCCCTCTTCACAACATGGTGGGTGAGTTGTAAAAATAATATTGCCCAGCCCTAAGACATGTACAGAGGTAAATGTTGTGCATTCTAAACTAAGTGCGGCTGAGTTCATAAGTTTTGGGAAGTAAGAACAAAATGACCAATAATGGGAGTTCATTAGTAACCAGTGATCAATAATATGAATAGAAAATGATTAATTATGGTAACTAGTTAGTTATAAACTCCCATTACCTGGTCATTTAGGTTTAACTTAGGACCTTCCCAAAATGGGTAAACCCAGACGCAATTAGTTGGTAAAGCACAACAATTACTGCAGTACATGTGATCTAGGATTAGGCAATATGAACAAAACATATTTTCAGCATAATTTCACATCTTTTTTGTGATTTTTCCAGATTTTCTTACATTCCCAATTCCCAAAGCCTTTAGTCAGATCACGCACGGGATGTTACGTTCACCGATTTTACTTCTGCAATTAAATTTACAGGTGCCCAATTTGAACACAAGGAGTTGCTGGAGAATGATAATCTGATTTATCTAACCCAAATCCAGGGCAGCGCTATGCCCAGAGCCATATATATATATATATATATATATATATATGAGAGAGAGTATGGCCAACTAGGGATTGAGTGCTCTGAGCTATTCCATTAAGCGATTCGTTCTGAGGTGGTCACGTGTTTCGTGGACTCCATGTTGGAACCCAACAGTCAGCTGATTCCCATTGACAGTGCAGGGAATAGTGGAAAAATATAATAAATCACTGAAAAAATGCCCTAATGTTGCGCGTTTGGCTGCAATGAAAAAATTCACAAGTTCCCCCGTGAATCAGAAAGGCGAAAGAGCTGTATGTGAAATGGATGTGTTTCTTTAGGATACAATATAGGAAAGGTTTATCGATGTCTGTTATCAATAAAAATAGCCTAACAATGCAGTACATTACAAAAAGCAGCATTAGTTACAATGTTAAAAAATTTCAATTTTAATTAATTAGCTTAATTTTTCCGTAATCAATGACAATGAATATGGCCGTGACACACGAGCTGGCTGCATCTTTTGGAGAGGGAAGGTGATTTCTAACAAGAAAGCATATGATTGGCTGCTCCATTAAGGTTTGAAAAGACAGTTAAATCAGACTTGTCTATTTGCTCTTGTTTAACTACTAAAAAGATCAGAAGTATTAAAACTGTTTTACTGAAATCACCTATATTTAGCAAATGTCCACAGTATAATAACTGTATATTGGTGTCAGTGTGCTCAATACGTTTATGTTCGAACCACAAACTGTTCTTTCGATTAAAGGACAACATTTGTTTGGGTCCTGTACTAATGCATACAACATTTTGATTGGTTAAAACAAACAAGCATTTAAATAGTATTGGTCAAAAAGATGACACTGTTATTGCCAAACAGTGGAGGGAGAAAGAACGGCAGGACAAATATTACAGACACACATTTTAATACGAGACTATTAATTTAAATGGCAAAAGTGACAATCATTGTTTACTGGCCCGACGTTAGCTCTTACTAGCCCCGGGCCAATGGGCCATCGTTTATGTTGAACCCTGCTTTATTATAAATGTAGTATGCTGTAGGCTACTATACATTGTCCTTTTAGTTCTTTTAATTAACGTTGTTCATGCCAAAATCAGACAACTCCCTATGACATTTGTTTCACTTGCAATTCTGTTATGCAATGTTCTCTGTAGCCCTTTCCCAATAATAAGCTATAGCTTATTTGCAAACATACTTTCTGATATGAAACCCTATTGCACAGAAACACATTGTTAATAATTTTTTATCGTACAAATATGTTTAATTAGATATGACAGATGTTGTGGTGCACTCTGCTCATTCTACAGTTAATTTTCATTGTTCTCTTGCATTATTTCAACTACCACTAATTCTTTTGGAAATTAAAGACCAAGGCCTATAGCAAACAGGGAAACACCAGATTAGGGTGTTTGTCATTTTAGCCAGCTCACTACGCTGCACGTTTGTGCACCGCCAAATAAGGCAGTCAAGTTCAACTTCAACAAAACATTGTTTTTGACATCGTCACGTGGTTGCCATCGACGATGGCTGACGTCATCGTCGGGAGTCGATGTAATGTACCTATTGCCCAGCCCTAATACCCAATAAGCTGCTGCTCACTACCCTGCTCTATCCTTTCTCCAAATGTTTCTTCACTGACCGGCTCAGAGTGGAGGTCCACTTGGGGGGCCTTCCGGACGGAGCCCAGGTCAGGGCGCTGTCTGGCTGGGGTGCCGCGCACACCGCTGCGGGGGGTGCCCTCCGCCCTGGAGCTAGGGGTCCCGTACATCAGAGGGGAGCTCATGTCCACCTCACTTGGGAGAACTGGGGAGACGAGAATGGTGACATGACACTGGTTCACATGAAAATATTTTTGCACTTGTATTGTCCAAATGAAATGACAACAGTGAAACGTGTCACATGGTAGTAGTGTGGATATAGGATCTGTCTGTATCACATTTAATACCACTCTGAAGAAAAAAATGTATCCTAGATCTATCCTACTTGGACACTGGATACAAATCCAAATAATTTTATTTTTTTTCGGTGCAGAGATGTGCAACTGCAAATAAAGAACACAGGTAATAATAGCAGCCAGAATCACAGCGATGTTGTTGCCGTGGTTACCTGAGCGCCGCGGGCTGGAGAACAAGGAGGTTTCATGGACCGCAGGGCTGGCGATGTCGGTGGCGGGAGATGTGGGCATTGCAGGCAGATCCCCATTGGATGAGTCCTGACCTCGTCGCCGCTGGGACGGCGGAGAGAACGAACCATCACTGTTTGCTAGAGACAACACATTAAAGTTGATCAGATTGTTTTGTTTTCATGCCATATAGTATTTGATTGATCATTTCATTAAACGTATAACACTCTACACATCACTTATGGTACTCTGACAACCTTTTAATGTCCACTTACGAGTAGCTGGAACATCATCCCTACTGCGCTTGCGTCCACCAGGGGTTGATGCAGGTGAAGACATCCTGAATTATCACAGATGCAACAAAGAAACTTTCGGTTAGTACATTAGCATATTTGTCATTTAGGACACGTTAGTCCAGAGTGAATTGCAGAGGAGACATGGTTAACTACGATGACAGTGCATATGTACCTACAGCCTGTCGCCCCTGTTAACACAATCACGCACTCACGGGTAAACTTCGTAAACAAGTGTAATCACATGGATATACAACAATCAATTGCTATTCAAAATCGTATATGGTAATTTAACATGTTTTCTTCTAGATGTGAAAAACACGGTCCTTATTTCCAAACGCATACCGCAAACAACGTACGTCACTATCAGATTAGATCGATCTCGTGTTTTGAACAAAAATGCTCTAGCCAAAGCACATACCGTGAAGATGAAGCAGTCAACTATGTTGGGACTAGTCGTGATAGAGTATAACTTTTACTTGTGTAATTAACACAATCTGCAAAGCCATATATACTTCGGCCAAAACTTCAGCAATAGCAGTTTTTAAGCAAAATATACAATATTATTTATACTAAAACGTATTTATAATTCTACTTATATATATATATATATATATATATATATATATATATATATGTGTATATAAAAAAACTGTCAAAAATGACTAAAGAGCACTGGGTAACAAAGACAGCTACAACAACACGTCACTGAAGCTAGCTAGTTCGGAATCTGCCTTAACAGTAACCTCGGTACATTTTTAGAGGAAAGCTGAGAACTGAGCAATTAACCGTGTTAATGGTCCCAAACACATATACTTAGTGGGCATTTGCTATTAACTCCGAAATAACGAGTAAATTTCCTAAACAGCTAATATATTAACAATTCTTACCTTCCGTAAAATGTATGGCGTGGTAGTGCTTTACTTGCGTACAATGAATTTGGCGCGAAAATGTGGGTATGACGTTATATTCCCGGGAAACTTTCCACCAATAGCTAAGCTGAACTACTTGAGCGCTAACCATATTAGTTGGCATAACAAGGGAGTTCCGGTTTTAACGACTAAGCGAAACCGGTCAATACATTTTTATTATTATTATGAAATCACAGAATTATTGTATTTACCATATGTATTTTATTCGGATTAAAAGATTAGACACATTTTTTGAAAAGTAATAATGTGTGGTTACCTAAACGGTCTGGGAACCCCCATAATTCAGACTTCGTTTCACCCGCCATGTTTTACACAGGGGCGTTCGTATCACATTTTGCCACAAGGTGTCGCTTGTGCCTATGCAGTAATGATATAACATCGAACATTACAAAAACAGAATGAGAACACTAAGAATTCATTCATCTTCTACATTGTAATAACGCCTTTGACGAGTAATAAAAAATAAATTATATGCTACATTCCTAGTACCGCACTGAATTACATTCATATAACTGTATATTATGAAATAGCAACGGTTAAAACACAAAATGTATGGATTAAAAAAGATGTACTGTTTTATGTAATTCGTTTGCTTCAAATTAATAACCACTTTCGACTGGGCCATTGTGGAAAATGCATTCAAGTCCATCACTGAAGATCAGGCAAAAAAATGATCTGTCTGCACAAAACACACATACCGTTTCTATCAATAATAATTGTATGCATTAGATGTCATACTTTGAGTAATTGAAATTTAATTTTTTTAAAGTTTTAACTTAATAAGTATAAATGATTTAAAAAACATATATTTGGCAGATACTGTAGACTTCGAGCGCTAGGGACAAGAAGGTTCTAGGCTTCACATATTGTTCGTTGGGTTGTAACTTTTTCACTACACACAATATAATTTGAGCTGAAAACCGACTAGACTGTTTAGTTTTTACAAGTGATTGATGATGCCTATACAACATGGCTTTGTAAACGCAGCATGAAAATTTTAAATCAATGCCAATGGTAAATAGCAATACACTATAGAAGAGGGTGGCATGTGCACACACCCTTCTCTCCTCAAATCGGAGCTACGCAGACCACGTGATTCAAACTTGACTCGACTGGCTTGTCAAAGGGGGTGGTAGAACCTTTGACGTAAGCCGGGGAAAGATACAAATTACACTCCGCGAAATACGGACCCCTTAGAGAAGTTAGAAGCTAGATGGAGATGACAACCCGATCATAATCTAGAGATTATTCCAACACTATTTTAGGAGAAACCTAAACACCACTTAAAGGAAGAAAGACTGGAAGAGAATATCCAGGATTCGGCTGTAGTGATACATTGTACTATCAAGCTTGTTTCAAGCAACGAAATCTATTGACGTCCGATCCCACGAGGACAGAAAACAGAGTTCATGTGTGATATATACAGCCTGGATTCTCAGTGCGTGTCTCCACAATGCAACATGAGTTGGGCGATGGAACCTACGAACTTCTACGACAACAAGCTGAGCAACGGTCTCCAGGGGGTCTGCAAACCCGGGAGAGGTGAAACGGGCACGGGCGAGGACACCACCATGGCGGAATTGAGCACCGCCCCTGCAATGTACGACGACGAGAGTGCCATCGACTTTAGCTCCTACATCGAGTCGATGACAGCAGTACCACACCTGGAACTCTGCAACGATGAACTTTTCCTTGACTTATTCAACACTGTGAAGCAAGAGAAAGCAGACTTATTCATGCAAAACTCAACTACACCGTCCAGCAACATCCAACAGCTATCAAGCTGTCCAACAAACGCGTACGCAGTTGGAAACCAAAAAGATTTCCAAAGGAAGCTCGATGGGGGATTTGGAAACACGGGGGTTTTCAATGCACCGATCAAGCACGAGTCGGACTGGAGCGACAGTGACATGTCCTCGTCGTTACATTCCCAGATCGAGACCTGCGCACAGACATCTGTGAGTCTTCCCACGGGACAACCAACTCCACCAACCACCCCAGAGCCCCGCTCAGGCCACTCCAGTGTCAGCTCAGCCCACTCCACTCCCCGGAAGCTCGGCAAGGAAAAAGGGAAAAAGAACATTGACAGGTACAGCCAGGAGTACCGCCAGAGACGAGAAAGGAATAACGTAGCTGTAAGGAAAAGCAGGGACAAGGCTAAGCAACGCAACGTGGAAATGCAGCAAAAGTTGCTTGAACTGGGTTCAGAGAATGACAGATTACACAAAACCATCGATCAGCTAACCCGTGAACTCAGCGGGCTGAGGGATTTCTTCAAGCAGCTTCCCAAACATAACTCCTCATTTTTGGGGACCACAGTGGGAGACAGTCGGTGACAAATTAACGTCACTCCTAAATAACTGAACTTTTGAAATACATACCTCAACACAGACTTTTATTACCATCTGTAACAGATGTATTATAAACAAGCTTACATTTATGGCACTGGAAATAGTACTGGAAACGTAGGCCTACTCCCATATTGCTGCCATAATCTTCTTTTGGGACAAAAAGTTTTTATATTAAATTATTTTACCAGTTCATTTTATGTTGTTATACCAGATATGGTACTTTTTATAATTCCAAACTTTGTATAAGAGACAACGCATGTTCTAATTTTTATGTAGTTTGTAACAACATGAAATGTGTCTATATGGAATCTTTAATAAAAGTGCTGAAAAGTTATACAAATCAGTTGGTGTATGAGTGTGTTTGAGATTAACAATTACTAGTAGTAAACATCTGGGATTACAAATAACTTGGCCTGTTTAAAAGTGTGTTTTATGTTGCCAAAAATCTACCTCACTGACAGTTGGACCAGCCCCTCTAAAGAAAATTGCTTACAGCTATTAGAAGCACAAAAAACATTCAATTTAAAATATAATAAATTTATTTACCACATACAAGCACCAAATTCATCTTCACAGATATATTAGGGGGTAGATATTCTAATATATACAGAGAAACATGTTTCTATTTACATCTAACCAGCATAGTTTACCTTCCCCATTTAGCCCCATGTGGGTCAAGTTTGCCAGATGTTTGCTTCTCTCTGACTTGTCAGTTCTAACCTTGGGCTGTCAGCTCCTAGGTCCTAACGTATCAGTAACACCCAAACAGATCTTTTATGTTTCCACTTTAACTATTCACATTCTGTACAGAGACCCTGTGGAGTTGAGGCCTGGCTGGCCTAAAGAGGTCTCTTGGCAATGTAGATTGATTTCATGGGGTCCCTGGTCATCAGGGTGACAGCCTCAGAGGCAGATCTCTTCCAGGCTGATCCACAGGGTGGGTTTCCTGGTGACCATGCGGACATACGAGCTGAGGGGGCCCAACTCTCTCCCCAGAACATTCTCCACCTCGTAACCTGGGAACTGCAGCACGAGGCAATGAAAACACAACAATGGATCTGCGGCACTTAAACAGTCCAAGATCAGTGGGTCTAACTCAATATCTACATGTTAGAGCTAAGCTGACCATGAGAAGTTAATGCTATTCCAACATGTATTTTTTTAGGTTAAAATAAGTTGTGTTTATTAGTAGATGGGGAAAACATTTCCATGTTAAAAAAAAATTGTAGGAATTTGGCATTGACTCTCTTCAGATAACCTGGATTGATGCATTTCCCTGGATTGTAAACCACGCATGTCTAGATTACTAGATGGTACATGTGGGTCAGAGCTATATATTGACAGATACGGCTCTGAGGGTGGAATGTGGTGTTACTGATGCTGATTGATTACAATATAGATCCAACTCTAGTACTATCTGATTCCTCATGCAAAGATGTTTGATGTGAGTCGGGCCACTGCTCTAACGGCTGTCTTATCACAATGTGACTAAGGGATTTACAGATGACATCGTCAGCAAACACACTGACAGTCGGACACAAAGGAGAATGTCAATTCTGTAGCATTGGGTGTTTGCATCAATAACAGGCAGGTACACTATATTACTTGAGAGACAAGGACACCTCACCTCTTGGCCAGGTGATGCAGCGTTCAACAAAGACTTAATGGTGCTCTGCTGGAGCTAAAACCAGAAGACACAGTTAATAGTCACCATAATAGAAATAGAATGGATAGAAAGGCCATTGAGCAGCTTGGCGTGGTCATTCGATTGGTACACAACAAAATGGCGAATTTTGTTAGTTGTCACGGTGACAACACGCAGATCGGTTTAATGCGGAAGTAGGCCGCTAGATCTTCGCAACGGAATGGTACACGTAAAAATGGCTGCCGCTCTGACCATTCTGCTACATTGATTTGAATTGGAATGGCCTTTCTATTCATTCCATTTCTATGGTTACCACACTTGTGGTTTGAATAGATCTTACTGGCCAATCAAGCTAGAGATATCTTTAAATAAATGTTAATAAATTAGAGCACATTACCAAAGTTATTGTTAAGACATTTGGGCGTTTTCAGCAGTTTAATGTATCCATAACTATACAATCTAAAAATACTATATTTGACAGGGACACTAAGAAAATACAGAAGTACACACATACTATGAATGTTTTTAGCTCACACTTTGATTAAGATTAGATGTGCGCAACTTCCTTTCCTGCTCTTACAATACACATTTGCAGATTGAAAATACAAATATTTGCAGAATAAACAACAAACCTACCCCTGTCTCACCTTAATTTTCACAGTGCTTTCTTTTACTGTGGAACAGTTTATGAACACCTCAAGGTGCATCTTCACGGTTGGTCGGTCCACCAGCGAATCACAAGCAACACAATGGAATGCTTTGCTGGGGAAAACAGACAAAATCTTAAAACCAGATAATGAATTGACATCTCAAGCATAATAATGATGTTTGTGTGACGTTAGGTCATTCAATTGGAAAAATATATTTTCAGTTGTTCAGGCTTATTCACCCTAGGCCTAGGTCATGTGCAGTTGAACGAAAGACTTACGTTTTTTGGGGAGCCGTCTCCAAACGGTCACTCCCACACATGTTACAGATGGGCCAGGAGTAAGCAGTGTCCTCATCCACGCTGACTATCCTCCCTGCCAGAACAACTCAACTGTCAGCACAAGCCAGAGAAACATAGCGCTGTAGAACATAGCACTGACTGAACTGGCTAACATATGCAACCGATCTAGTGGGAAACTCAGGCATGACGAGGTAACAATTTTTGTAGTTTAGAGGCCATGCTGGTTTGAAAGTAAAATATATAAGAAACTCAGAAACAAATTAAGAGTAAATTACTAATTTTATGTTGGGGTAATTCTAGGCTCTTCTTATATGTGAGTCGATAAGGACAGCCAGCTGCAACTCTCTAAACTGAAGGAAAACAACCTGAGATCTTGGATGAAAACCTGAGATGTGGCCTCACACACAAACACACACAAGCCCTCTCAAATGTAGACACACACAAACGCTTGCAAATGTAGACACACACACAAACGAGCTCACACGCAGACACACACAAACCCTCTCAAATGTAGACACACACAAACGCTTGCAAATGTAGACACACACACAAACGAGCTCACACGCAGACACACACAAACCCTCTCACACGCAGACACACACACACGCAGCCTCACACACACAAAAACCCTCTCACGCGCAGACACACACAGCATGTGTAATCATGTCCAACTGATCCAACACTGAGCCTTCACAGAGTCATGCAAGCTGCCGGATCAATACAGTATAGCTACATTACAAGCCTTTCACACTACAGACCCAAGCAGAGCTGTACTGTGCTTGTCAGCTTATACCAGAGTTTGAAAACAAACTCTCTTATATGGCAGCACAACATGTTTGGGGTTGATGTGAATAGTGTGAAACACATTGCTATTTGTTTTTTCCCAACAGCTGATCCAACATGGACAAAGAGTGAAGGACACCTGGACTAATCCAAAGGGTTTCACCTTTGACCTCTCTAGTGACACAGTGTGCTAACAGATGCAGCTCATCCTGATTAACTCAACTTTCCCTCACTGCATATCAAATAGACAGTATACAAACAGTAACTGCATTTGGTGGCATTATCTTGTTACTCTATTCTTTTTGATTGGATCACACAATTCACACCATTGACACTGCGACGACATTAACAAAACCAGAAAATACAAACCGATTCAATTCACTCGCAAATTACTCTGCATTATCTACATTTGCCATTCGAACCGTTTGAGTAACACTTGAATTGTTTTTATGAATAGTTTGACTACATTGTTTTGCCTTGAAATGTTGTCAGAATGAGTGACTGAATGACAGCGGAAGAACACGGTGCCTTCGACTAACCACAAGAAGTCCTGTCTGTCACAAAGCATCAAATAAGAAGAGGCGATACTAGAGCAAACAAAACACGCCACAATATCAACCGTCTGTCTTTCTGAACAAAACAACAAGATACGGGCCAACGTGGAAAAACAATGAGATCAAGAGGAGTGTTTCTTTTAAGCAACAGGTGTGAATAAACATATTGTAGAGTGTTAGGTATAGTGAATATGGTGTACACGGTGTTTAGTCGTATATAGTCAGACAGCTCAGCGATTAGAGTTTGACTAGTAGCCGGAAGGTTGCAGATTCAATTCCAAATGTCATTTTGTCCTTGGGCAAGGCACTTCACTGTTAGTTGCTCCAGAGGGAATGTCCCTGTACTTACTGTAAGTCACTCTGGATAAAAGCGTCGGCTGAATGACTAAAATGGTAATGTAAAATTTGGTGAATATGGTGTACAGTGTTGTATATAGTGAATATGGTGTACAGTACTGTATATGGTGAATATGGTGTACAGTGGTGTATATAGTGAATATGGTGTACAGTGCTGTATATAGTGAATATGGTGTACAGTGGTGTATATAGTGAATATGGTGTACAGTGGTGTATATAGTGAATATGGTGTACAGTGGTGTATATAGTGAATATGGTGTACAGTGGTGTATATAGTGAATATGGTGTACAGTGCTTTATATGGTGAATATGGTGTACAGTGCTGTATATGGTGAATATGGTGTACAGCGGTGTATATAGTGAATATGGTGTACAGTGGTGTATATAGTGAATATGGTGTACAGTGGTGTATATAGTGAATATGG
>JACXGM010008844.1:8107-18440 GCA_016801145.1 Umbra pygmaea | reverse complement strand
CATATTTGTACATAATACTGAATAGTTTTTCCTTTTTAAATTACATTATATTGTTTAGCACTTGGTTGGCATAGTTGTATTAGTGAAGCACATTTCTAAAACATTTGATGTTTTGAGTGTACTGTAATCAGGCCCATGCATCCATCTCTTTATATGTGGTTTTACTTTGCAAGATTTGGGCTGCTCTTGTTTGTCATTGCAGTTGCATGTGTAATTGACAAGCATTATGGAAGAAAACTTTTATTGAAACAGATCAGTTATTGACACTGGTCATTTACATATTAAAATCAACCAGGGCATTCTTAAAACCCAAACATCAACAGTCGGACCACATATCGCAAGCCTTATTTTCACACTGAAGTAGGTAAACATTTTAATTCATAAGTTGAAAACATTGTAACCATTATATGATGTACCAATTAAAAGAAATTGACAGAGAACAGCCTCACTAATAAAGTGAAAAAGCTATGAGGGTGGTATGAATTTTCAGAGATTTCTAATTTTACTGAGTAAGACCCAACCATATGTCTTTTTGTATCTCCATATGATGGGCATTGATTGGCAGGGGGGCAGGGATGAAACCAAGTACATCATCATAGAGGTACCAAAGTGCATAATCTTCATGAGGCCTAAATAATCTATTACGAACTGCAATGTGCATGCATTTAACCAGGGTGTAGGAATCATCTCACTTCCTTTTATCGTTCTCCCATTGAAGGTAGCTTGCCCTTATTGCGGGATCGGCATCTCGGCGAGCACGATAGCGCCTTTGCTTTTTTGCTGCACTTAATGCCATTCAACAACTATTTGTAAAAGTGTAGTGCAAATACAAAATCAACACAATAATGTTAAAACTATGCAAATAAAACAACAAGCTCAGTAGTACCACTGTATTACATTAAATACCAGATTCATGTACCAACAATAATAACTGAAAATGTGATGCTGCTCATATGCTCATATACAAAGAATAATGTGGATAAGTTTAACAATAATACAGAATTACCTTAAATATTTCTGCATTTCATTCAGATTAACTGGGTGAAAATTAATTAATGTCATGCCTATTACTCTAGAGAAGTAACAGGCCTGACAGTAACAGGCTTGACGATTTCAAGCTATTTTACTTATTGCTAGCTAATAGCGCTAGGTCACAAAAGCAGATAGCGTGGTGAAGTCAGCTTGATGTTCGTCGGTTTTCGCAGATGTTACCTACAATAGCTCCGTGGCAGTTCTTCGATATCTTCCACTTGTAGTTTGTAGAGCTAATTAAGACGGAAGTTTTACAGTTTTGATCAACTCAAAATCACCAAAAATGACGACGCATTAAGGTTGCAAAAACTGAATGTCTGTCCCAACGCGCCCGTTACTATAGGTGTAGTAAGGGATCGTCGTGAAAGTTGTTTACCTTGAAGAGGAGGTCTTGTCTGGGGGCATATTAATGCTTCTGTAGACCATTTTTGACCTTACATTTCTCATTGTTTATAATTTTTTTCATATTGTTTGTCATTAACAATACAGAGCAATAAAAATTGAAAAGGAAATTATTGTTTGTCATAACTATATTGTGGCATGAGTCACTTATAACAAAAATTCACAAAACATAAACAAAATTACTTTCTCATTCTGATTGCTGCTGTCCTTCCCAATCACTCACTACATACTACAGGTCACGGTTTCTTGAAAGGACAACTTATATGGAAGCAATATTGCTGCAGTAGTTGTTTTTTGGCTTTATTTTTTAGATAATGTATATTTTCAGCCCCTAACATTCAATGCAGTTTGGTGAATTTGAAGTGCTTACACTTGGAGGCTTAGCGACAGCATGAAGGCCTGACAATCTCTCCTCAAGATTTATTCTTTTAGACCCTCATTCTGACTCTACCTGAGACATTCTCTGATTTGCTTTGCCATTGCATCTTCCCCTTTTTGTCATTCTCAATGGTATGTAATCTCTCATCCACAATTAGTGTTCCATATGTTGAAGATTAATACAAATACATTCTTTGAAAAATACTTTCTTTGTTGCTTGTTTCCCTTTGATGTTGTGATCTACTGGATGTTAACAATTTCAGAAATCTGTATTAATGAAACAAAGTTACAAGGTGATCTCCTCCTGGATGCGGATGGCTGCTCCATCTCTCCATTCCCAGAAGTCTGCAACCGGGGTGTCATCTCAGACTTCACCCTCTCATTCCAGCCACATATCAAAAACATCAAATCTGCCAAGGGCAAATATGTTACTGAAAATGCACCCTTCATTTTGAGTCAAAACACCCTACATGTTTGTAAACAGCATCTAATTACCGGCAAAAAGTCATTTCGTTTACGTTCTGTAACTATTATTCACAAATAAATAACTCCTGCCAGCATGTATTTTGACTTTTTTGACAAATTTCACCTGTAGTAACTAGGGCCCGTGAAATGTGAAATACTACAGTAATCAAAATGAGAAAAAGTCATTTTGTGTATGTTTTGTGACTATTTTCCCAATATAAATTACTCCTGCAACCATATATTTTCACTTTTGACCAAAATTTCAACAG
This sequence comes from Umbra pygmaea, assembly GCA_016801145.1. Lineage (NCBI taxonomy): Eukaryota > Metazoa > Chordata > Actinopteri > Esociformes > Umbridae > Umbra > Umbra pygmaea. The sequence continues at coordinate 15,894 of JACXGM010008844.1, read as the reverse complement.
CAGTAACCAGGGCCCTTTAAATGGGAACTACTACAGCAATGATAATGAGAAGTCATTTTGTTTATGTTTTGTGAATATTTTTTTTATAAATAAGTGACTCATGCCACAATATAGTTATGACAAAAAGTCATTTTCTTTACAATTTTTTATTGCTTTGTATTGTTAATGACAAACAATACGAAAAAAATCCCTATCAACGAGAAATACAAGGTCAAAAATAGTCAACAGAAGCACATGCTTACAGAGAAGACCTCTTCAAGGTAAATAACTTTCACGACGGCCCATTACTACACCTATAGCTACGGGCGCGTTGGACAGACATTCAGTTTTGGCGCTCTTACTGCGTCGTCATTTTTGGTGATTTTGAGTTGATCAAAACTGTAAAACACCCGTCTTAATTAGCTCTACAAACTACACCTAAAACTTAAAGAAATCGAATAACTGCCACGGAGCTATTAAAGGTAACATCCGCGAAAACCGACGAACGTCAAACATCAAGCTGACTTCACCGCACTAAAGCAGATTGTGTACATTTTGAAAAAGTGTATTACCTATAGATATTGATCATAGAAATGTAAAAATGGTTAATGTACTCTACTATGTTAAAAACATGGTAACAGTTTTAACGTTGTATGATGCCCCCCACCCAGTTAAACCTCATAAAACAAAAAACGTTACATTATAAGAGAGAAAAATAGCCAGCAACACAAACAAGGACCCACTACCTATCTCCCATAGAACTCAATAGGCTGAGATTGCATCAGAAACATCGCATGTCACACGTGAAGGAAAGACTGCACAAGAGATAAAGTCCATGTAAAGACCAGTTAGGTCCAGTTAGGCCATATTCATCGTTGATGTTTCTAATTTGCAGTCGTTTTGCAGAAATTATGGGATGAAACGGATGGGCCGTGGCTATAAATCAACTTACTAGGGTTGTTATTCGATGTTGCTCCAAGCTATTCTTCTTTATCTTCTTTGGAATGGGCTGGCAGATCGCAACCAACTTAAAGGTGCATACACCGCCACCTACTGAGCTGGAGGGTGAGGTCGATAGAAATAGAATGATTAGAAATGCCATTCCAATTCAAATCAATGTAGTAGAATGGTCAGAGAGGCAGCCATTTTTACGTGTACCATTCCATTGCAAAGATCTAGCAGCCTACTTCCGCATTAAACCGATTTGTGTGTTGTCGCCGTGACAACTAACAACAATCGCCATTTTGTTGTGTACCAATCGAATGACCACGCCAAGCAGCTCAATGGCCTTTCTATCCATTCTATTTCTATGGTGAGGTCAGTTACAGCCATAGACCATATAGTACTGGATGTAACATGTGTGACGTCACCCAATGGTTTGTAATGATCTGATTTGAGTCGTCGAGTTTGCCGATACGGGCGCAGCCATTATGGTTGTGGATGTGACAAATTTAAGACGAGAGGCAATCTCTGACTGTGACGTTAGCTGAGAGTTGGCACACTGGTTACGCTCTACGTTACGTTACATATTTTTACTGGCACAGTCAATGTTAATCAAATCATAGCCACTCCCTAAAGCACCCCCTGCTTTATCGCTGATTTTAAAACCAACAAGACCATATTTTAAAAAATGAACATCGTTCTGTATTGCAGAAGACTTCAAACTAGCGATTGAGACCATAAACTCATTATGAAAATGTTTACTGAGGTAATAAATCAATTGAGAAGTGGCTGGCTTTCTCATAGACTTCTACAGAAACTGACCTCTTTTGCAAACACGTGTCGCCCCCCAGCTGGAATTCAGATAGAATGCAGGTTTAAGGCACTTTCACATTTGCTTAACTTTGCCAAACCGGATGCTAGCCCTGTGGTTACAGCAACCGTGGTCGGTGGATCTTAATTGGGGAGGGCGGGCTCATGTTACGCTAAGGACCAGACTGAATGGAACGGTGTGCAACGCATCAAACCCAGTGTTTGATACCGTTCCGTTTACCCCAGTCCGGACCGTAATATGAGCCTGCGCCCCCAATTTAAGATCCACCGACTGCGGCTGTGTTACAGCCTACAGAAAACAAATTCTGTAAAAAAAATACGGGTCTTCATAACAATGTTCCATTCCTTCCATGACAGGGAAGCTGCATTGCTTCAAGGACAGAGAGCAACTTGTTTACTGAGGAAGAAAGGACTTCAGCTCAGGTGTTGCAATGAGGGTTAAATTGCTCCGAGTGAAAGAACTTCAGAGGTTTCAAGATTCTAGGTTTAGTCAGGTCTTCCATTCCCAGTTCAATTTCAAAGCCAGAGGGGTTGCAATTCTGGTTAGCAAAGTAATCCATTTTTCAGCTACTAATGTTATTTCAGACAGTAATGGGAGGTTTCTTAATGTAACAGGCTCCATTTGGCACACCTGTGTAATATTGGTCCTTGCTTGGCTCCGCTCTGCTTGCAATCTGTTCTATCTTTGCTTTTTCTTTAGTGTTCTTTTACTTTTCTTTTCCCAAAACTATTCTTTAGACTTTTTCTCTGCTATTTTTTTATACACCTTATGGAAAGAGGCTGTTTATACATCTACCCGGAATAACTTCTGAAGCTATCTTGGGGAATTAGAGAAATCCAACATGGACTCCAGCTGTACAGAATGTAGGGCTGGGAGGTATACCGGAAAAAACTATATACCGGTCTTCATGTATGTGGCGGTTTGCTATATTCAATATCGGTATTTTTTTATGTCATTGCACCAGCTGCAACAACTGAGAATAATCTTATTTTGGAATAAACCGTGCCCCTAAAAACTTTAATCCCACTGTGAGACGCACAAAAAGCACATGAGAAACTAACACCTGGAAGTTAGATGAACGGTGGAGAAAAACAATTGCGGCTGCAGGTAGAATTATCCGCGCAGCAGCAAGCGAAAAATGTGTTCTTAAAAAGGCTGCAACGTCGATAGTGTGGACATTGTTTGGTTTTAAGACCCCGTTTACACGTACACAGTTATTTTGAAAAACTGAGACATTTCCCTTCGTTTACACGCAAACAGAGAATTCGCCCTTAAAAACGATTCTTTCTAAAACACTCCGTTTGCATGTTAACGGAGGTTTAGGCAGCCGACGTCACAGTATGCGCCAGAACATGCACCTGCACCAAAAGTGCGACCTGTTTACATATTAATTTTGCTATTTTTGGGAATCTGATTGGCTAACATGGGCTTCAGCCTTTCGTTACACTGCCACCTACACATTTGGCATGCTCTTGACGGCATATACACGCTTGGTTCTATTAGCGCCTGCACTAAGCCACTCGACCAATGTTATAACAAGGGTAAAAAGCTTATGGGAGTTGTTTGGCTCGAGATCAAGGGCTATTTTTCCGTGCCCAGAACCTGTGAAACCAATCTGATTGTCTGTTCTATACCAGTAGGTAATCTAGTTAAATGACAGGGACTTTTTTGTAATTCATAAACCTAAGCCCTTATTTGAAGCTTTTATCTTGTCCTGGTTTACTTTAATATTTAACATTTTTGTTATTCTATTTGGCATAATTCATCAGCATTTGCAATTTATTTAAGTTATTTATTGTGTTATTTATTTTCAATGTGGTGGTGCCATAACATGCCACGGTTCAGTACTAAAGCCATAGACAGTGGATAAACTTGTTTTTTTGCGGTTGCAAAGTTATTTATTAGTATTCCTGCATTTAATAAAGATTTAAACAATAGCACTACTTTTACTTGCTCAGTCTTGTTTATTGGTGTTCCAACAAAAATCATAATGAACAAACAAATTCATTTCTTTCAACCCTTTACTTAAAAAATAAAATACCTTTAAATACCATGATACCATCAAACAAAATATCGGGGTATTAAATTTAAGCCATACCTCCCAGCCCTAACAGAATGTGCGGAGTGCTGTCGCCTAACATTAAGAGTGGCTAATCTAGAAAGCAGGATTTCCACCCTTTACAAAATACAGGATGGTGAACAATATTTGGACTCATTCCTGGGACCGTCGTCCCAGGTGTCAGTTTCAGACACTACCATCCCGTGGAATGGTCACAACACCTACGCTGAGGTGCTGACTAAGCGGGATCACAAAGGTGCCATCCCCAAGCGTGTGATGACTTCTACCCCAACATACTCAAAGGCATGGACGCCCAAATAGAGGAATGTAAAGAAACACCGCTCGCCAACCACCAAAGAAAAACTTCAGCTTGGTAACAGATACTAGCCGCTCTCAAAACCAGAGTCGCCCTCCTTGAAACCCCCAGCAAAATCCAAAACCATTACCAGAAAGCAGTACTCACAGCCCATAAAGCTGCCTACACCTCCTAGGAACACCATTAACAACCCTGCCATGCTAAGAAAAACAACCCTAAGTATGGTAAGAAACATCAACTCTCACAAAATGACAGAGGGGCAATTCCTCAAGCTCTCACACAGGCTACACAGCTGAAATACCCAAACACTATACTCATTGGGGACTCGAAAATCCACTGGACACGTCAGATTTTAGTGCACGTTACTTTTTACCGGACATACGCGTCCGCATAGTGGGGACTTGACGCACATTGCCTTCCGCAAGGCAAGACCATAACTATCGTGTTTTATTTTATTTATTTATTTAACCTTTATTTAACCAGGTAAGTTGACTAAGAACAATTTCTTATTTACAGCAACGACCTGGGAGCAATTAGGGTAAAGTGTCTTGCCCAAGGACACAACGACATTTGGCTCAGTCGGGAATCGACCAGGCAACCTTCTGACTACAAGTCTGACTCCCTACCCACTGAGCCATCTGCGCCCCATGAACTGTGTTCATTCTATTGGGAACTCCAACTTCCAGTTGTACAACGGCACAGTGTCGCAACGCACAAGTTGGATAACTTGAAAGTATGCGGAAACGGCAAAATGTGTATCCGGTGCGGCGGGTGTGTCGCAAGAGTTGAAATAATCCAACTTGTGCGGTGTTTTGCCGTACAGTGCCAGAACCGGAAGTTGATTTACCTCAGAGAAAGAGCAAATATCTCGCTTTCATCTATGAGTGTGTCAGATTGCAAGACAAGCTTTGACAGCTCAGTAGATAGTTTTTGTCAATTAATACTAAACTGAAAACAGCTCCTGTCAGTCACCTTACTGGAGGTGGACAGTTGTATGCAATGTTGCCTACCATCTCGTAGATGTGGAAGATTGATTACGATGTTGATTGCACTGTACACAAGTGTCTGTATTTTAATGCCGTACGGGGATTTTTTGCCGTGTCTGGTGTGAATTCAGCTTCACGGATGCATCACTCAAAATGCACTGCAACTGCATCTGCAACGCAAGTGATGCAGCCAAATGCAGCATTCTATTGAAAATGAATGTATTTCTGCCGTACCAAACTCCACTGCCGCAATTGGTCTGACCAGGGTGTTAGATGAAAGTATATTGTTATATTAGCCTAGGTTTGGTGAGAATTAACGTTACAACCACTGCGGATTGAACTGTGTTGTTGAACTGTTAGCTTTAAATTAAATAATGGGTATTTTACGTCAATGCCTCCTCAACGAAACATGCCAGAGAGACAAAAATGATATTTTTTGAATCTGCTCACGTTTGCAAACAAGCACAACTACTTGCTTTCACATATCGATATCATAATTATTTTTGTTAATAACGGAAGAAAACATGTTTTCTTCCATTGCGGAGGATAAGGGACCGTCTTTAAAGTGCAATTTAAACTTTTGCTTGCTAATGAAATATTCTCAATAGCTCTGGCCCAATATGATTTTTATCAATAAATCCAACTGCTATAAGTTCAGTGACCTTTGCCCTACGATCAACATCAATTATTTTGTTCAATTATCAACTTTTGAATAGATTTTAATAATAACTATGACCCCATACAACCTTTTTCAAAGCAACTTTCTCACATAGGTTCAAGAACATCTACACCATCAACTTGAATTTGTTTTTGGATTTTTGGATGTGGCTTCTTTCAAATCTTATTCACTGCATAAAGTATAGCAAAAATGGTCAATAGCTCTGACTCCATACAACCTTTTTCAAAACAATCTTTTCAGTTGTGTTAAGAGACAACCTTGGTTGTTGGAGTGCTCCCTAGCTGTCAAGCTCTCAAGGAGGTATATCTCCCTAGTCACGACAAAAACCCATGCCTCCTTTGGCCGAAACCCCTTCCAGTTCACAGCGGTTAATGAATTGAACAAACTAAATAAATCTCTGAAACTTGTGAACACAGTCTCCCTCACCACTTTTAAATCACAACTGACAGAGTTTCTATCTTCCGCTGCCCATTTTAGACAAAGCGCCTTAGGTCCTATTGTGCATTTGCATGCACTCATTTGTAGTGTCTTATTTATTGTATGTTGTTTGCACAATATCCATTTGCAGAGTTTCACTTAAGTGTTAAATATTCCATTGTTATTGACATGTCACTTTGAATAGCATTTGATCTTCCTCCCTAATTTAGACATAATTTGCACAAACTGTACGTATACTTCAAACATTTACTCTGAATATCTGCACCCTGTTTGTTTTAATTTTTTGTCTTTAATGTGTAATTCATGTGTATCTTTATGTAATCTTGCACCTTTGCGCTTTATCTTGGCCCGGTCGCCATTGAGAGCATCCTCTCAGGCTGCATTACAGCCTGGTACGGCAGCTGCTCCGCTGCTGATCGTAAGGCCCTTCAGAGGGTGGTGAAGTCAGCGGAGCGCATCATTGGCTGCTGCCTCCCCTCCGTGCAAGGCATCTACCAGAAGCGATGCCTTAGGAAAACAAAGAACATCCTCAAAGACCACAGCCACCCAGGCCGTGAACTTTTCTCACTACTGCCGTCTGGTAGACGTTACCGGAGCATCAAGGCACGGACCACCAGACTTAAACAGTTTCTTCCCACAGGCCATTCGGCTGCTCAACATGGAACACAGACACTGATCTCAAATCGTCTGTTGAGCACTAACACTCTTTGGTCACTTTATGCTCTCTACATCTGATGTAGCAGAATTCAAATGCACCTTTTAAAGCAATTTTCCATGCCAAATCTATAATATTTACTACTTCTACTGCTGTACATTTTCCAGACCACTGCTCAGTACATAGCGTTTTATTATTATTATTACTATTGTCATTATTATTTTAAAATTCTTATATTGTAATTCTTGTTTTTAAGCCCACTGCATAGAATTGCCGTGCCATGTCAAAAGAATTTCTCTGCATAGGATGATGTATGTCATTCGATGCATATGATAAATAAACAACTTTGACTTTGTTTTCCAGTGATAAATTAAAATGATCTGAAGCATACCACATCATCTGTAAAACATGGTGGAGGCAGTGTGATGGCATGGGCATGCATGCTTCCAATAGCACTGGGTCACTAGTGTTAATTGATGATAAGATAGAAGCAGCCGGATAAATTCATAAGTGTATAGGGATATATTGTCTGCTCAAATTCAGCGAAGTTGATTGGATGTCGCTTCAGTTTACAGAAGATATTGACCCAAAACTTACTGCGAAAAGCAACCAATGAGTTTCTAAAGGCAAAATTTGTCCAAGGACAATTTCGACAAATTGTCCAATGACATTTCAGCCCTTGAAATAAGTGGACTGTGTAAGAAAATTGGGTTACACTTTATTTGGAGAGTCTGACATTCCATCTGTATGTGCTCTACAGATAGTTTGTTGATGATATGACTATCAACAAACTATCAACAAACCATCTGTTGATAAGCAACTAATTGTGTATTTTAAGGGTAGGGGTAAGTTTAGAATATGTTTTAGGGTAATGGTTAAGGTTAGGTTTAACATAAGGGGA
>JACXGM010008843.1:0-28361 GCA_016801145.1 Umbra pygmaea | reverse complement strand
CAGACAAGAGACAAGGGGAGAACAACCTGGTTAAATACAAACACCTACTGATTACTAATTCAAACCACCCGTGACTACCAATGACCCAACATATAATCTAAATGAACCTATGACAAAACTAGACACAAGAGGGCAGCATACTCATACAAACAGAGGGAACACAGAGACATACACAAAACCCTAACCCATGTGTGACAGATCTGTGCATATTTGACAGGATTATGGAAAACTCTAAGCATCCAATTTTTAGACCCTGTTATCTCAGTCTGTGTCACAAATACTATAATTCTTGCTTACTGCTGTGTTGGCCCAAGCACGGGCTTGGTCCGATGTCACAGAAATGAAATAATCTGGCTGATAAAAAGCCAAATAAAAAAGATGATGTCATTGCTAAAGTAAACCATTGAATATTTATTAGTGTGTAAAGCAATGTTTAACGTTTTTTATGCTTTGTTCCATTGATAATTAGACATGTTTTGCATATTTTGAGATTGGCCTGAACTGTAGGCTTATTCTTTTCCAGTGGTCTTTTAAGAAATAAGAAAATAAACCTGTTCCTTTTTATCATTGGAAAAAGAGACTGATGTTTTTTTTCAGTGAACAATTTTTGTGTTGATTTGAATTGAGGCTATGTTTGCAGCATTGTGTAAGAATTGCTCCTATCTAGTAGTGAAATTGTATATGACAAGCAACTGAAGCCCCTCGCATTATTATACCAGCAACGTGAACCTGGATTTTTGTTTTTTCTTTTCAAAACAATAGCGCTTGTTTTGATTCATTGCAATAATTATTGTTAATTCGCTACACATCCTGTGAATTGTAACCAAATGCAATTGTATTGTGTGTAAAGAAACAATAAGAGCATGTGATAGCAAAAATAATAATTTAACATGTTTTACTAATAAAAGTAACAAATATGTTTTACACACAATTTGATTGAATAAATTGTCAGTGTCTCATGTGAAAACATGATTACAATTGAAAAACATTCACTAGAGTCTGTTTTATTCTAACAGAATACTAATTTTAGCAAAACATGAACAGTATCTAAGCAATAAATAAACAATGATTATTGCAATGAACCACGAGCGCTATTATTTTGAAACCAAAAATCCGAGGTCGTGTTGCCAGGCTAACGTTCTTGCCTACTTTACAGCTTGAACCAGTGCTGCCCTTACATGTCCTCGTGAATAGGCATAATCTTACATCTTCAACGGATTTTGAAATTTGCCGGCAGTCGTGGCTTTCGTCACAGTGCCACTAGTGTAAAAGCGCAAAACGCCAAGCTCAAATTTCCAGGTATGTCCCTCTTTGGCTAATGTATTTTCAAATATGGAGGCATAAAATGGCTGCCGCAATTCGAGCGGCACCATTGTATGTATTGTGAATGGAAGATTCTATGCTAACGAAAATACTTAGATTATTTGGTGGAAGTAGTTACACATGAATTAGCACATGTTTTTGAAAGAACAAAGGGGTTTTTGGTAAGAATCAACTCAAAGAAATACATAGTGTAGCTTTAAAGCATTAATGTCCTGGTGAAGTTATGATTATGAAAACTACGTAAAAGTTTCAACATCTGTAAACATGTCTTTACAACCTGCCGTTCTGCAAAGCAAAGCTTGCTTGAACCAGAGTAATTTTACTCTTCTATGTCTACTTATCTCGTCAGCGCAAAGCGTTGTTGAGGCGAGCAGATGCACAAAAAGTGCACTAAACTTTGTAATTTATTATAAATTCTCAAACAACTTCAATAATTATTAAACTACTGTAGCTAGGGAAGGCAAGGCAAGTTTATTTATATAGCACATTGCATACACAATGGCAATTCAAGGTGCTTTACATACACAGGAAAACATAAACATTTAAAACAGATTAAAGATAAAATTAAAGCAATTAAAATAGAAATAAAAACAATTAGAAAAATAGTACAGTTTAAGAAAAGAGACTGAACGAACCATATAAAATATAGTGCAATCAGTTCAGACTTAGCACAGTGTTCATTCAGTAAATGTGTAGCTAAACAGATGTGTTTTGAGTCTGGATTTAAAGGTGACTAATGTTGGAGCACATCTGATCTCTTCTGGGAGCTGGTTCCAGCTGCGGCTGGCATAGTAGCTAAAAGCAGATTCTCTGCGTTTTAACTGAATCCTTGGTATCTCTAGCTGATGGAATCCTGATGATCTGAGTGGTCTGTTGATTTGTGGTTATAAACCTATTAATAGGATCAGATACACGCAGTCAGTTTGGAGCTTCGTTCTATTACTTTATTCCATTCCCGCTTGTCCTAATTTTTTCTTTTGCATCCGGTTTCAAACTGTGTTTCAAAATAAAGGTCTTGCTTGCAGCAGTAGCATTAAACACTACATCTCCCTTCAACAAATAACTGCACCTGCACAGCTGTAACAAATGATTACAAGGATACTACTGAACATCATACAACACTCTATCATCCCACAGTCCTTCAGCCCATGCACTGTCCTTCAAGTACAAAATAAAGAATATCTTTTTACTTTTTCTCTCTGTCCTTACATGCAGTAGAACACATAGAACAACCACATGCATATTTAAATTTAGGTTCTCTACTCATCCTGAAATACAGTGGTCTATATAAGAACGTATTGACACATTGAAATTACTGTAATGTCTTCTATCAGTATAAGCAATAATACATCAAATAAATTAACACTGGGTGCTATAACAGTGTAATAAGGCACGACCGGTAGGAATTAGTTTTTCATACACATATATGTATACAGGGCAGCGTTCTTCGTACACCCTTTACAACAGCCGCGGTCGGTGGATCTTAATTGGGGAGGACGGGCTCGTATTACGCTCGGAACCGGAGTGAATGGAATGGTGCGAAATGAACAAAACCAATTGTTTTTTTGATTTGCACACATTCCATTCACTCCGGTTCTGAGCGTAATACGAGCCCGTCCTCCCTAATTAAGATCCACCGACCGCGGCTGCTTTACAATCAGTTATAAGGGCAGGGCAGGTGCAGGGCAGGTGTGTGCTTGCTGTCGAGTAGGTGTCGTTGGTTGCGCCTGAAGGTCTGTCCGCTGCTGGTTTCGATGTGGTAGCTTCGTGGGGTCTCTGCGGGTTGGATAACAGTTGCAGGTGCCCAGTGTCCATCATCCTGCTGGTAGCGGATATGTGCTCCAGCATGCAGTGTTGACAGAGGTCTGGCAGACTTGTTGTAGTGCTGCTTCTGGCGGCGCTGGCATTCCTCTCTCCTTGCTCGCACTGTGTCCAAGGGGGTTACCTGAGGTCGCAGTTGTTGTGCTGTTGTGGGTAAGATGGAGCGCAGTCTGCGGCCCATGAGGATTTGAGCTGGGGATTTTAGGCCATCCACAGGAGTATTCCTGTATTCCAGTAGGCTGATGTATGGGTCATTCCCATCTTCTTTGGCCTTTGTGAGAATCTGCTTTGCAGTTTGGACAGTCTTTTCAGCCAGCCCGTTGCTTTGGGGGTAGTGTGGACTTGATGTGATGTGCTGGAAGCCCCATGACTCTGTGAACTGCTGGAATTCACGTGAGCTATAGCATGGCCCGTTGTCACTGATTATTTTTTCTGGTATGCCATGTCTTGTAAATACTGTTTTCAGTTTGTTGATAACAGCAGCCGTGGTGATGTTATGCAGGCATTCAACTTCAAAGTACCTGCTGAGGTAGTCACATATGACAATGTAGTTCTCTGAGTTCCAGGAGAAAAGATCTGTTGCTACAGTTTGCCATGGGTTCACTGGAATCGCTTGTGGTTCACTGGAATCGCTTGTGGTTCACTGGAATCGCTTGTGGTTCTCTGAGTTCCAGGAGAAAAGATCTGTTGCTACAGTTTGCCATGGGTTCACTGGAATCACTTGTGAGAGCATGGGCTCCTTTGCATTGGCATCGCGGTGTGTTTGACAGATGTCACAGTTTTTTACAGTTTCCTCTATTTGTTGTCCCATGCCTGGCCAAAACATTGTCTCTGGCTCTGTTTTTACATTTCTCCACCCCAAAATGGCCTGTGTGTATGCATTCTAGCATGTTTGCTCTCAGCTCCTTCAGTATTATTATTTTCTCACCTTTCAGAAGGACTCCATCAGCTTCAGTGATCTCATTTCGATGGTTCCAATATTCACTGATGAGCGGGGGACATTTTTTCCTCATCTCCGGCCAGCCTGACCAAATGACTTGATTGAGAGTGGACAACTGGTTGTCTTGAGCCGTGGCGGTTTTTATGTCCTGTAGCCTGTCTGCACTCACCGGCGCTGTTCTGATTACGGTGTGTATCTGGGTCTTCATAGCCTCAGCTAGTGAGCCATCCTCATCGTCCATAGATTTCCTTGACAATGTGTCAGCCACCGGGATCTTGCCCGGTTTGTGGATGGGGGTGATGCTGTATTTTTGCAGCGCAAGCAGCATGCGCTGTAGGCGTGGTGATGCAAGGGCTAATGGTTTGCCGAGTATCGACTCTAATGGTTCGTGGTCTGATTCCACTGTTATGTGTCGTCCATAGAGGTATTGGTGGAATCTCTTGCACCCATACAGGACTGCGTAAGGTTCTTTTTCGATTTGGGCGTAATTCTGCTCTGTGTTGCTTAGCAGCTTTGATGCGTATGCAACTGGTTTTCCTCCCTGCATGATGGTTGCGTCCAAACCGTTTTTTGACGCATCCACTTGGAGAGTCACTTCTTTTTCGGGGTCGAAATAGGCTAATACTGGCCCTGGTTCAGCTGTGATGATCTCTTTCATCTGTTGAAAGGCCTTGTCATGGTGATGTCCCATTTAAACTCTGTGTCCCGTCGTAGAAGGTGTCTGAGCGGTGCACTCACTTCAGCCAGGTTAGGGGCGAATCTGGCTAGGTAGTTCACCATGCCAAGGATTGTCTCGAGCTCTGCCTCATTCTCTGGTGGTTTCATGTCCCTGATTGCTTTCACCTTGAGGGGGTCTGGTGTTAGACCATCGGCTGTGAGCCTGTGCCCGAAGTAACTCACTTCTGTGATGCAGATGCTACATTTGTCCGGGTTTAGCCTCACCCCTCTCTCTCTGGTTCGGCTGAGCATGGCTCTGAGGTTGCGGTCGTGTTCCTGCTTTGTCTTACCAAACACGACAATGTCATCCATAATACCGGCCACTCCCTCAAGACCTTGTATGTCTCGTCTACCCTCCTCTGGAATTCATCCTGGGCAGACACGATGCCGAAAGGGAGCCTGAGGAAACGGTATCTCCCAAATATGGTGTTGAAGGTAGTGAGCAGCGATGATTCCTCACTGAGCTTGATAGCCCAGTAGCCTGATCTTGCATCCAAGGTGCTGAAGTATGTTGCTCCAGCCAGCTTTGATGTCACATCCTCCAATGTTGGTAGTGGGTAGTATGGCCTCAAAATTTCCTTGTTTAGGGGCCGTGGGTCCAAGCATACTCTGAGCTTGTTTGTTTTGGGTTTTTCACACGTTACTAGGGCATTATCCCATTGGGTAGGCTCAGTCACTTTGCATATTATGTTGTCTCTTTCCATGTTGTCTAACTCTGCTTTTAGACGTTATCTGAGTGCAAATGGCACCCTTCTTGGTGGACAAACTACTGGTGCTATGCTGGGGTCTATTCTGAAACTACACTCACCCTGGAATTCTACTATGCCTTTGAAAACATCTGAGTACTCACTCAGTATGTCAGCTGACTTGGAGTCATGCCCTTCTTTGCTGGCGTCAGTGACTACATATATCACCTTAATTAGTCCTAAGGCCTTGCATGCTTTATAGCCTAGGAGAGGTGGGCCGCTACAGTCTACAATGTGAAACTTCTCTGTTTTTGTCTTGTCCTTGTATTTAGTTTTCAGATTGCAGTAACCTTTCACTTTCAGTGGATAGCACCCATAGCCAAAGAGTTTGTGTTTGACTTTAAGTAGTGGTGTGCTAAGCATGAGCCTATCATAGTCTTTAGCAGGTATCACACTTGTTTGTGCTCCAGTGTCTAATTTGAATGTCAATTTTGTATTCTGTGGCCCCAGTTCAATGTCTGCATATGCATCTTCCTCATCTTCCTCTTCAGCTGTGACAGCATCTACAAACAGGTCTGTGTTGAATTCCTCATTGTCTTGTTCAACAGTTAGTACATGTCTGTGTCCTGTTCCGCTTGGAGTATGGGGCTTTGATCTACATGCTCTAGCAAAATGGTTTAATTTATGACATTTTAGACACTGTTTTCCTTTTGCTGGGCACTCTGTTTGCTTATTGTGATGTCCACCACATGCATTGCAGGTGTGATTAGATGTTTTCTGGCTGTCTTTTTGTTTGCTATTATGTTTGTCAGTGCCTGGTTTGTAGGTCTTGCGGTGTACCACGTGCACTTCATGGCTGCTAGTAGCCATAGCCTTTAGCTGCACCTGTGCTAGCTCATAGGAACGTGTGATATCAATCGCCTTATCTAGCGTTAGCTCCGGTCTGTGACTAAGGAGCTTTTCCCTTACTCTTGGTGAGTTGGTAGCAAACACTATACGGTCCCTGACCATTTCCTCGCTATTTGTATAGCCACAGTCTTTAACCAGCAGTTTGACTCACCACTTCCCTGCATTTTCTTGTGGAATTTGTATCTGGCAAATATGGGGTTAGCTTTCGGCGTGAGGTATGCTGAATATCCGTTATAATAGGTTTTTAACAACTTAGCATTTTCCTCCGTCAATGTCCATGTGTTACTTATATCTCGTCCTTTATCCCCAATCCACAGCAGGATAACTGCATTTTTCATCCTCTGTTCTCTTTTTGAGCAGGCCCGTGAACATTAGCTCTGCGTGTTATTTGAATCGGCGCCACGCGTCGGGTAGGTTGGATGAATCCCAGTCCATCCGTGGGGTAGGGACTCCGAAAGCCTCCATTTCGTTCTTCTTTCCGTTTTATACTTTCATAAGTGGGTTCGTAGTCTAACTACTTACTCTGACACCATGTTGTGGTTATAAACCTATTAATAAGATCAGATACACGCAGTCAGTTTGGAGCTTCTTTCTATTACTTTATTCCATTCACGCTTGTCCTAGTTTTTTCTTTTGCATCCGGTTTCATACTGTGTTTCAAAATAAAGGTCTTGCATGCAGCAGTAGCATTAAACATTACATGTTGGGTTTATATTCAATGAGCATATCTGCAATGTATTTAGGTTCTAGGCCATTGAGTGATTTATATACCAGTAATAATACTTTAAAGTCTATCCTAAATGTGACTGGGAGCCAGTGTAGAGACCTGAGGACTGGCGTGATATGCTCATATTTTCTGATTCTGAATCCTGGCCGCAGCATTCTGTATGAGCTTTAGCTGTCTTATGGTCTTTTTGGGAAGACCAGTGAGGAGGCCATTACAATAATCCACCCTGCTGGTGATGAAAGCATGAACAAGTTTCTCTAAGTCTTATCTGGAAACAAAGCATCTAATTCTTGAGATATTTTTTAGATGATAATATGCTGATTTAGTTATTGCTTTAACATGACTACTAAGGTCTGACTACAGAATCACACCAAGATTCCTGACTTGATCTTAAGTTGTTTGACTTCGTCTTCGCTTCTAGGTATGACCTGAACCATTTTAGGACTATCCCAGAAAGCCCGACCCAGTTTTCCAGCCTGTCAAGAAGTATGTCGTGGTCGACAATGTCAAATACAGCACTAAGGTCTAGTAGTACCAGCACTGATAGTTTGCCTGTATCTGTATTGAGGCTAATTTCATTTATTATCTTTACAAGTGCTGTCTCTGTACTGTGATTTGGTCGGAAGCCAGATTGAAAATTGTCAAAGTGTCCATTTGAGCTTAAGAATTTGTTCAGCTGATTGAAAACAACCTTTTCAATGATCTTGCCTATGAAAGGGAGATTTGAGATTGGTCTGTAGTTGCTCAGTATGGTGTGATCCAAATTGCTTTTTTTCAGAAGGGGCTTAACAACTGCAGTTTTTAGGGACTTTAAGTCCCAGAAAGAAGTGAGGAATTTACCAATTCTAGAAAATCTGCTTCTAAACAGATAAACACATTTTTTTATAAAGATGTGGGAAGTGTGTCGAGGGCGCAGGTTGATGTTTTAAGGTGCTGTACTGTTTTTTCCAGAATCCATCAATAGCAAAGGAGCAGCGGCTCTACTCTGAGATCCTCACGGATGACTGAGCTTCTCACCCTATCTCGCCACCCGCCTGAGGAAACCCATTTCGGCCGCTTGTACCCCGCTTTTACATTTTTCCAGAATGTTACCATTAATTGCTTCGAAAACAGATATAGTCACTAATTTCTGAGGTTGTGGTCTGATCTGTCTGACCTCAGGGCAACTCAAAGATGTGCTGATCACCTTTTTCTGATATTATTGATTTTCTCTGAGAAGAAAGAAGCAAACTCACTGAATTTACTGTCTGAGAGCTTTTCACTGGGAATGTGACTTGGGCGGTTTGTTAGTCTCTCTACAGTAACAAAAATAGTGCGTGTGTTGTTAAAGTTGCTGTTTATAATATTTGAGAAAAAGGCCTGTCTTGCTTTGTGTAGTTCTACATTGAAGGCATGAAGGTTTTTTTTATAGATGTCATAATGGACTACAAATTTTGTCTTCCGCCACATGCGCTCAGATTTTCTGCATTTTCTCTTCATATTTTGTACTGCTGTTGAGTTTCTCCAAGGTGCTTTTTGTCTGCCATTTTTCTTCCTGACTTTCACAGGAGCAATATCATCAATTGCACTCTTAACTTTTGAGTTAAAGGAATCAAGGAGAAAATCAACAGAGTCCGCAGATATGCTTGGTGTTAAAGATAAAGCCTTCATAAATAGCACCCTAGTGTTTTCATTCAGACATCTCTTTTTTACAGACACAGATCTAGCTTCAATTTTAGGAGAGCAACATATACAAAAAAATACAGAAATGATTGGATAGTGCTACATCCTTAATAATAATCAATCAAATGTTTAGGCCCTTACTGATAAGTAAGTCTAGAGTGTGTCCACGGTTGTGTGTGGATTCATGTACATGCAGTGCTCGAAGTGAGGCGGTACTCACCGGTACGCAGTATGACACTTCTACATTTTACTATTAAGCGTACCTGCACTTTTACTTGCGTACCACCAGGTAGCCGGTAATCAATCAAACTGACAGAGAAAGCATCAGTGTCAGAGAGATTGGTAATGATCCTAATGTTACATACACTACACTACCCAGAGGGCACTGTGACTTCAGATCTCTTGACAAATCGCATAAAGGCAAGCAGTCGGCCCACCCATCACAAGTTCGCTTCTCCACGGATGCTAGTTTGAAAACAGATTTTTCACTGCTGAAATCCAAGAAACTAAAATGTTTTTCTAAAAATAAGTGTTTTTTTGTAAGTTGTTATGTTAGCCTGGCTTCAGAAAGGTACTAAACGAACGTGTGTTCCAGAGCCAGACACGTCAACCGAGGTCCAAGTCAGACAGAAACATCAACGATTCATGAGCTTCAAGCTAACGTTAATTAAAACCCTTCACAGTCTCCCAACGTTCATGATTCGCAAACTGTACATGCTTGGTACCATTGGAAAGATTAAAATCAGACAAAGAGAATGTGTGGTGGTGGCTCATCCCTGTGGGTTAAACACAGCCGGAGCTATAGCGCCTCAAAGTTGGTCATGTTTTTTAGACGGTAGCCTTTTTCACTAAACACAATCATTACAGACAGGATGTAAAAAATAGCTGGGATTTCAAAAAAGTAGCTTATAGAAATTTTGTAAGAAATGGGAGCAGCATTTTGATGTTGACTTTTTTGTATGGCCTCCAAACTTTGCACACTGTTTCAGGAGCCCCGGGGGGTTGACAATATACATTAAAAAGCCTTATTCATTATGGTTTACATGCTTTAATACATATACATACATACATACATACATACATACATACATACATACATACATACATACATACATACATACATACATACATACATACATACATACATACATACATACATACATACATACATACATTCTTTAGTTTATTGGGATACATATTTAATAAAACAAATTTCAGTAACCCAGGATGTTGGATTTCATTCATCCATGTTGTACCCATGGGTCTGTTGAGTCAAAAACCATAAAGCACTTCACTATAGGTCAAAGTATGACCTTTCTAGAGGCCAAAAGATCAACTTTGAGCCAGGCCGACCTAAAACTCCTTAGACCTTGAAGGTTGATGTGAGCGGAACAGCTAGCATTAATGAGGAGTCTGCAGCCACCAACCTTAAACGTACAATATGTAGTTTTTGGCCGCCAGGGGGCTCTCAAACAAAACAATAGCAAAAGATGTACTTGGATGACGTCGGGAAGTAGCATGGGATCATGGGTTTTGTTATCGTCGTCAATGACAACCTTCCAATCTAGCGTCTCAGGCAGAAAACAATTTCACTGACAAAGGAATGTATTGTAAAAAATATAATAACTTTATTCACGTTATGTTTGGCGGTTCCCTGGAACTTAGAGCAACTAGCGCAGTCAAAGTTTATATGACGCCATTACGGAAGACAAAATGAAACATCCCATGTCTTCGATATATATTACAAATTTCTCTGGATTTGAAAGTTGGTGGAAACATTTAGGATAATGTAAGTACACAACTAGGAAATATATATAATATAGGTATATATATAATATAGGTATAGTGATGTTTTCATAAAAAAGCAAACATCACTATACCTATATTATATATATACCTATATATATAATATAGGTATAGTGATGTTTGCTTTTTTATGCAAAGTACGTCTTTTGTTATTGTTTTGGAAAACTACTTGTACCTTTAATGTTACCTTAGTCAATGACACCGATGTCAACAATAATGTGAGTAATGAAAACACATGCATGGCCTGACTGTTGGTCAAGGGACATACACACAAACATGACTTGTTTAAATAAATACATTTATGTTGTTATAAATAACAATTAATTGTTGTTGTACCAGCAATATCTCAACATTTTGTTTTTTTATTGTAGAAATCTCAAATGTCATAACCATTTGCCAATGCAAGAGAGTACTGGCACCTTTTTTTCCCCACTTCAAGCACTGTGTACATGTTGAGTCAAATCAAATGTATTTAAAATAGCTATGATATCTTTCGCCATATTGCTTTCTGCATTATCTACGTGAAGGTTAAAATCTCCAGCATTAGCAAGACAGTCAAACTTTGAGGAAATTGTTGATAGCAATTCTGTAAAATTCTCAGCAAAGGCTGGAGGGTATTTCGGAGGCCCGAAAATAATGACAAGTAGAATGCGTGGATCAAGTTTTAACACAATTCCCAGATATTCAAAAGACAGGTAATTTCCAAATGACACTTGCTTACATTGATAGACATCTTTAAAAAGGGCAGCTACACCTCCTCTCCTCACCGTTCTGCAGACACTCATAAAATTAAAGTTAGGAGGGGCTGTTTCATTGAGGATTGTTGCACTGCAGCTCTGTTCTAGTCATGTTTAACTTAGAAGAATAAAATTTAGGTTGTTTTTGGTTATTAAGTCATTGACTAGAAGTGATTTATTTTTAAGTGAACGGATGTTTAAAAGTGCTAGTTTAACAGTGGTATTAATGCTTTCCCCCACAGCAATTTTAGTTTGACATGTAATAGGCAGTAGATTAGATGGGTTTGCTATCCGGCTTGTGAGAGCCCTAGACTTTCAATTATGTAAAAGAACAGGGCCCATATTCATAAAAAAATCTTAATGCAAAGAGTAGCTCTTAGTGAGAAAATTCAAAGAAAATTCTTAGAAATGTGGGCGTTTACTCTTAAAATTAAATAAAAATCCTAGTAAAAAAGTAATTCAGAAAGCATCTTAACTCTTAAAAGAGGTCCTAAGGTCAAAATTGGTAGGAGTACAGATGAGGTTAATCACTACGTATTTGGCAACTGGGAAAAAGCAACAATGCAACAGCAATGATTTGGGTCTGTCACAACCTTCTGTAAGCAGAGTGATCACACAAAAAACTACAGCACTTTCAGAACCTCTTATTGTGTGGCAGTTCATTTCCTTTCCAATGGACATTCCCACCTTGCAGGCACAAAAAACTGCATTTATGAATATAGCAGCCTTCCCTGGTGTTGTCGGAGTAATTGACGTAACCCATCCGAATTATTCAACGATCTCTCAGAAATCTGTGATACTACCATGGACACTTCAAACTCTGTGGCAGTTTCACGGAATACATAAAATCACTCAGTTTTTTCCTATTTGGACAACCAACCAATCAAAGTCTTCAAAATATTGTGTCATACATAGCAACGTGGTCAACCCCGCCTCCTCACTAAGATGACAGTTTGTCTTTACCTTGCTCAGAGTTGCTCTTAGATCAGTCTGGAATCGCTCTTAAGCTAAGACTCCTACGTAGAAGTTTTTAAGCTAAAATAGGAGTTTTCTAAGAGGATTCTTAGAAGCTAAATGAATACGGGCCCAGGAATACAGAAAGATCCAGGCACACTGGGTTCCCGCTTGTTCTGTAAACATTTGATACTGTTATCATAGCGGGGACCCGACACATATCACTGAGAGTTGTTTTAGGTTCTGGTTTGCACTGTGGGAGGGGCCGAAGCCTTCTTACAGTTGGAATAGGGCGAGCTGGAGGGCCTCTGCACTTTTTGGTTGATATCTAACAGCTCGCAGCAATAGAGTGGGATAGTTTGATTCCAGAATGAACCAGATCCTCCATTTTTTCGGAGAATATCAAGAGCGACTGGTTCGCTGCTGTCACCAGAAAATCGCTTCCCTAGCTGTTTTCCACAAAGTTGTCCTTTGAATCTTGGAGCGCTTTTAATATGACACAGTCTGTCTGTGGTGACATTTGTGGACAGGACTCAGTTGAGATTTTGTCCATGAGCACTGATGGTTGTGGCGGACTGGTGCTATCATTGTCCTTGTGGGATGTGTCAACGGCAATTAGTTAATCCATTTTGCCCACTTTCCTCAGTTTTTCTGAGATCACGCTGATAGGGGAGTATTGCTGTGTATTTTCTTTTTCCTTCTTTGGTGAAACTATTAAAGAATGGAGGATATTGTATTCCAGATGATCTGCAAGCATTTGAAGTCAAGAGTTGTTTAGGTGAATCCCGTCCCTTTTAAAGAGATTTCTTCTCTTACAGAACAGGTCGAAATTGCTGATGAAATTCAGACCTCTGGAGGCACATGCGGAGGCCAGCCAATTGTGTAGTGCTAACAGTCTGCTAAAGCAACCTATCCCTTTATTAACTATTGGCAATGGTCCTGATATATGCACTTTTGTAGACTCTTGTAGAGATTCAAGTGTGTCAAACAGGCCAATGAAGTCCTTTTTTTAAATTTCAGACTGCTGATTTAGAGTGTCGTTTGAACCTATATGTATACCAATTTTGTCAGCAGTGTAGCTTTTGAGGATTTCAGGTAGTTTCTCAGTTATCTCGCTGACAATTGCGTATGGGAGAGATTGTGTTATCATACTCTTACTCCCTAATTAGCTGATTTTCGGGTCCCGAATGTGTATAGTGTTTGGGTATTTCAGCTGTGTAGCCTGTGTGAGAGCTTGATGAATTGCCCCTCTGTCATTTTGTGAGAGTTGATGTTTCTTACCTTTGTGGGCACAGGCTGTGAGTACTCCTTCCTGGTAATGGTTTTGTATTTTGCTGGGGGTTTCAAGCAGGGAAACTCTGGCTTTGAGAGTGGCTGGTATCTGTTAGCAAGCTGAAGTTTTTCTTTGGTGGTTGGCGAGCGATGTTTCTTTACATTCCTCTGTATGGTCGTCCATGTCTCTGAGTACGTTGGGGTAGAAGTCATCATACGCTTGGGGATGGCACCTTCATGATCCTGCTTAGTCAGCACCTCAGCTTAGGTGTTGTGGCCATTCCATGGGATGGTAGTGTCTGAAACTGCCACCTGGGATGATGGTACCAGGAACGAGTCCAAATATTGTTCACCATCCTGTATTTGGTAAGGGGTGGAAATCCTGCTTTCTAGTTTTGCCACACTTAATGATAGGCGACAGCACTCTGCACATTCTGTACAGCTGGAGTCCATGTTGGATTGCTTTAATTCTCCAAGATGTATAAACAGCCTCTGTCAATAAGATGTATAAAAAATAGCAGAGAAAAAGTCTAAAGAATAGTTTGGGAAAAGAAAATAATAAGAACACTACAGAAAAAGCGGAAATAGGACAGATTGCAAGCAGAGCAGAGCCAAGCAAGGACACGTCCTTCTCCTTCATAGTCTAGTAGCTAAATACAGTAGTTACATATATATATATACACTCACCTAAAGGATTATTAGGAACACCATACTAATATTGTGTTTGACCCCCTTTCGCCTTTGGAACTGCCTTAATTCTACATAACATTGATTCAACAATGTGCTGAAAGCATTCTTTAGAAATGTTGGCCCATATTGATAGGATAGCATCTTGCAGTTGATGGAGATTTGTGGGACGCACATCCAGGGTACGAAGCTCCCGTTCCACCACATCCCAAAGATGCTCTATTGGGTTGAGATCTGGTGACTGTGGGGGCAGTTTTAGTACAGTGAACTAATTTTTTTAGTACAGTGAGCACCTCCCTCTCCATCCCATGGGCCCACCACCTGTGGGAGGAACCGCTGGGGTCGGGTGCGCTGCCAAATGGGTGGTAGTGAAGGTCAGGGGCCTCGACGGACCCAGACCTGGGCAGCAGAGGCTGGCTCTGGGGACGTGGAATGTCACCTCTCTGTGGGGGAAGGAGCTGGAACTGGTGCGGGAGGTGGAGCGCTACCAATTAGATCTGGTGGGGCTTACCTCTATGCACAGTCTCGGTTCTGGAACCATTCTCGTGGATAGGGGTTGGACTCTTTTCTTCTCCGGAGTTGCCCAGGGTGTGAGGCGCCGGGCGGGTGTGGGGATACTCACAAGCCCCCGACTGAGCGCCGCTACGTTGGAGTTTACCCCGGTGGATGAGAGGGTCGCCTCCCTGCGCCTGCGGGTTCCTGGGGGAAAAACTCTGACTGTTGTTTGTGCATATGCACCAAACAGGAGTTCAGAGTATTCAGCCTTCTTGGAGACCTTGAATGGAGTCCTGTATGGGGCTCCAGTTGGGGATTCCATAGTTCTGCTGGGGGATTTCAACGAGCACATGGGCAATGATGGAGACACATGGAGAGGCGTGATTGCGAAGAACGGCCTCCCTGATCTAAAACGAGTGGTTGTTCATTGTTGGACTTCTGTGCTAGTCATTGATTGTCTATAACGAACACCATGTTCAAACATAGGGATGCTCATAAGTGTACTTGGTACCAGAGCACTCTAGGCCGAAGGTCAATGATCGATTTTATAATCATTTAATCTGATCTGAGTCCATATGTTTTGGACACTCGGGTGAAGAGAGGGGCGGAGCTGTCAATCGATCACCATCTGGTGGTGAGTTGGGTCATGGGGAGGGGGAAGACTCTGGACAGACCTGATAAACCCAAACGGGTAGTGCTCACAGTGCCAAAACCACTGGTAAATGGTTTACTGACCATGGTATAACTGTGCTCAATTGGCCTGCCAACTCTCCTGACATGAACCCCATAGAGAATCTGTGGGATATTGTGAAGAGGAAGTTGAGAGACGCAAGACCCAACACTCTGGATGAGCTTAAGGCCGCTATCGAAGCATCCTGGGCCTCCATCACACCTCAGCAGTGCCACAGGCTGATTGCCTCCATGCCACGCCGCATTGAAGCAGTCATTTCTACAAATGGATTCCCGACCAAGTATTGAGTGCATAACTGAACATAATAATTTGAAGGTTGACTTTTTCTTTTTTTTTTGCATTACAAACACTTCTTTTATTGGTTAGATGAAATATGCTAATTCTTTGAGACCCAAGAATTTTGGGTTTTCATGAGCTGTATGCCAAAACCATCAGTTTTAAAACAATAAATGACCTGAAATATTTCAGTTGGTGTGCAATGAATCTAAAATATATGAAAGTTTAATTTTTATCATTACATTACGGAAAATAATGAACTTTATCACAATATGCTAATTTCTTGAGAAGGACCTGTATATTCCATCATAGAAACAAATTTTGTTACATTGAAACACTGAGAAATGGTTTGCCTAGTAATGTTAATATCCTTATACCAATAATGTACTCACCAGATCCAATAGTGGTGCATCGAGTATATTAGGCAGTTAAAATGCAAAATTGTCATAGCAAAAGGTGCACATTTTCAGAACGTGGTATTATATGCATGTGTTCATTTTAACCTAAACAGACAGCTCTGGAAAGAATTATGAGACCACAGCAAAATCATCAGTAACTCTGGTTTTAATATTGATAGGTATGTGTTAAAATTTTCTTTGTTTCATAAACTTACTGACAATGGGGGTATTTCAGAAAGCAGGGTTGACAAACAGAGTTCAAACCACAACTCTAGGTTACTGACTCTGAGCTGTCAAACCCAAGAGGTACTGGTTTCTGAGTAAGTGGTAACAATTATTTCAGTCAACTCTGAGTTGAAACAACCTTGATTTAAGCACGAGATCTAAAAAGCCATCTTCAATGGAACACAGACATCACCATTCATCATGGCAACAGGAGAAAATGTTCCAAATGCTTATTTCTCCCCAGTGGAATTCAAAATATTAGTGACTGCTTTTTGCTGAACCCACATTCTGAAATCCCCCAACATTTCATTTCATAATATTCACTTCATAATATTGTCGTCATGTGTTTGGGTAAAATGAAATGTTTTAGTTTTTCCCCCATAAACTACTAACAACATTTCTCCCAGATTCAAAATGTCACTCTGAGGATTTATTTGATGTAGTAATACTAATGGATTTAAGACAAATTTGGGTAACACTTTATTTTGAGAGTCCATCTCTAGATGCTCTACGTATTATCTGCATACTGTCAACAACATTTTAACAACCTATCTACTAACCCTAACCCTAATCCTAACCTTAACCATTCCCCTTATGTTAAACCTAACCTTAACCATTACCCTAAAACATATTCTAAACTTACCCCTACCCTTAAAATACACAATTAGTTGCTAATCAACAGATGGTTTGTTGATAGTTTGTTGATAGTTTGTTGATGATATGACTATCTGTAGAGCACATACAGATAGAATGTCAGACTCTCCAAATAAAGTGTAACCCAAATTTGTAGTGGTCTATTCATTTTACCAGAGCTGTATGTCAAGCATAATGTTAAGCAAAATATTGTCGGTTTATTGGATGTGATTTCTGATGTTTCATTGCCCAGAAAAAGGGGAAGAGTGGCAGAAAGTAGCATGTGGATTCCAGGAACTGTGTGACCCATTATTATTAACTCTCCACCCCAGTCTGGATCTATGTTCTAAAACTACAAGCACAACTTCTCCATTGTGGTAATGGCTGAGTGCCCAGACCGATTCACACAGGTTATTGTTGACAGAGAAGGACCTTATCATGAACATATCCCAGAAAGGTTGAGAGAAGCCTTTCATCTGCAGCAAGCATCTTTGCCATCTACGACTAACATGGCAGTGAGAGCCAAGCAACAGAGACGCACTGCAGTTACTTCATGTCAGACAATGGTGTAGTACATTCTCAGTGGAACACAATAAATACTGATAAGACATGTAGTCTGTCAGTGAACACCATATGTTATTTCAAAATGCAAGAAAACTGAATTATTTGAGCTCTGTAAATGTACTTGTTATTTCTTGATTTTTTTTTAGAGGGAGGTGATTAACAAAATTAAAATGTTAAATTAACATATTTTTTGAGGACTATGTCATGAGTTTTAATATACCCTGCCCCTTTTTTGATTTTGACAGGTGGATCTGAGCGTTCTGATTGGCTGAGCCATTTAAGGCCCGCCCCTTTTCAGCGCCTATTTCCCCCTCCCTTTGTGCTTTCCTATTGGTCTATGTATGCTCCAGACCTTAAAAGGAGTTCCTACATGGGTCTATGCTATAGCCCTCCCTTAATGCAGCTGTTAAAAAGGTTGACAAGAGGGTTTCAGCGATGCGATTTGTCCCAGACCTTAAAAGGACTTCCTGTGGTAGGGTCCTCCCTAAACTGAGCTGTCAAAACCTTTGACGAGTGGGTTCGACCCATCCTATAGGTGCGTTTAAAAGAAAATACTGTAAGGTCCTGCCCTCTAAGGCCAGCCCTCCTTGTGGTGTGTAGGGGAGTCAGAATCTGTGTGTGTGTGTGTCTCTGTCAGCCATTTTTCCTCAAAGCTAAGATATGGCTCTTTCTGTTTCCCACCCCCACACAACCCCGAAAAACCTGTGGTGTGTGTCTGTGTGTTTGGGAGACAAGGCCCTCCATTTCTGTTAGAGTGATCTCACACCCCCTCTCAAACAGTGTTTCCTAGATCCCAAACTGTCTGTAATAGATTTCTAGAATGCTAAAATCAGTCAAATTGTTACAAAGCTAAGCTTTATCTTTCAGTTTCTCAGGCCCCAACCTATGTGTCTCTGTCAAAAATTTTCCTCATGTCTCTCAGGCCCCAAAAAAATCTAATGTGGTAAGACTTTAATTTTTAATTTAATTTAACCTTTATTTAACCAGGTAAGTTGACTAAGAACAATTTCTTATTTACAGCAACGACCTGGGAGCAATTAGGGTAAAGTGTCTTGCCCAAGGACACAACGACATTTGGCTCAGTCGGAATTCGACCTGGCAACCTTCTGACTACAAGTCTGACTCCCTACCCACTGAGCCATCTGCGCCCCACCTTTAAGTGTCTGCATGATTAACCATAGATTTTAAGAAATGTGATTATTTATCAACACACATAAATTCTAAAAACCCAAAATATCCA
Source organism: Umbra pygmaea (assembly GCA_016801145.1). Taxonomy (NCBI): domain Eukaryota; kingdom Metazoa; phylum Chordata; class Actinopteri; order Esociformes; family Umbridae; genus Umbra; species Umbra pygmaea. The sequence continues at coordinate 9,598 of JACXGM010008843.1, read as the reverse complement.
AACCTTTTCCTCTAAAGGTTAGATTTCTCTCTGAGTTCTCCAACCCTCAAAAGTTTCTCCACAGACTCAACTTAACCTATTCTGTTCAGGGGCAGGATATAACAATTACATGAAGCCTCTTCCCTGATTCAATGTTAATTTAACAAGAGAGCCTTAACAAGATTTGTTTAAGCAGACCATGTCAATTTTCCATTCTAAAGTCATGTGTGTATCTCTGTTTTTCTTTGGCTATATGTTTGCAAAAGCAAATGTCTGTGTGTGCGGGAAAATCTGTGTGTGGATATGTTTGTGCGTGTGTGTGAGAAATATTTGGTTCTTATCAGGAATTTTGGGTTTTCATGAGCTGTATGCCAAAATCATCAGTATTAAAACAATAAATGACCTGAAATATTTCAGTTTGTGTGTAATGAATCTAAAATATATAAAGGTTTAATTTTTATCATTACATTATGGAAAATAATGAACTTTATCACAATATGCTAATTTCTTGAGAAGGACCTGTATACACTTCTGTGAAAACATTATAAAGTCAAACTATTAATGATTTTTTAACTGATCTGTGATTAAGCTCAACGTTTTTTATGGTAACAAATCTGAGATATAATAGCATTAGGATTAGAAGTTGTAAAAGGTTTACAACAATGAATACAAAAACATTGTATCAATACAACTAAAGATGAGTCTTGAGCTTACATCTATTTAAAAATTGCACATATGTGAAACAGTTTCATGAACATCGACAGTGCTCTCTTGGTTGTAGTTAACAACTAAACATTGATTGTAGTTAACAACTTTAAGATGACCTTTCAAATTTTCCAATTAAAAAGTCTAGTTATTTTTTTGGACAAACATTCATGACTCTGTTATTTAACAGATACCATCTGCGTAGCTGCTTACGTTTGAAAAGATTGTGGATTTCATATATAAAACAAATTACATTAAACCTTTCAAACACTGGAAAGGAAAATATTGGTATGAAATAATTGACTTTCGAACCCGAATCAGTATATCTCATAGTATTTAGAGTCTTTGTAGCGTTTTCAAGATTGAATTTAACGCAACCAAAAATAGTGTAACGTAATCCCTGTGAAACTCGTCGGCTTCAACACGTATGGCTTTTAGAATATCTCCATCAACCCGCTTCTCCACTGCAAAACCGGGTCTGCCTTTCACAATCTCAGCTTTGACCTGGAAAAGAGCTTGGGATAGACACATCCATTCTTGTATATCGAGCTGTAGACTAAAAATGTTCCACTCATTTATATCCTCTTCAGCCATTTTTTGCTCATCTGTGAAGATTTCTACGGTTGAGTTCAGTGGGTTGAAGTTGTATGACAAAGTATTTGCTCTGTTAATCAATAATGTCACACCCTGAGACATGAAACCAGGAATATCGGTCCATACCTTTTTAGTCTTCATATCCATTATCATTGCTTAAACAAATCCAGTCGAACCCAAGCCTTGAAGGGCTTTGAAAAAACGCTTGGTTTAAAAAATGTATGGTGAACACAAATACCTACCCCCTCATCTGCCCGCCCTGTTTTACTTTACAGCCAATCATATAGGATCTAGTTCAGGGGCTTCACTTTGGTTCATCATTTGATCTTTTGAACATAGATTGTTTCAACCTGAAATTGATCAGTATTCCTAATTGATATAATTTCAATGGTCTTGTGCTGAAAGTTATAAAGTTTAAATAGACACATTTTTGTTTTACAAGTTACAAACTTGAATCTCTAACTGATTCTATTAGCCAGTCAGATTGACTGCCCAACTTAGAGCATTATATGGGCTGATGGTTAGGATTAGAACGTTCAACAAAAGTGTATCAAAAACAGACCTTGGTGCCTAAGGTTTGCATAGACACACCCGTGTTGGTCACAAGACTTCAAATAATTTAAAATAATCAAATTCAACTACAAGTTTGGATTCTGTAACCCGTTATTCAAACCTGTTTGATTCATGATACGAAGGAGTAAGACTTGTCACACCACCCCCTAAACACCCTAAACAGGGACAAAGGTACCAGGTGTTTTATTTGGTCAAGAACCCTGCAACATTGCTTTAGTTTATCCATTGCTATCACTATCTATTGTTGGAAACCTATAGAGATGCTCTATGCTTAATAGCTTTTGTACCTTTTCCAACTTTATTTTATGTTATAAAAACATGGATATCTATCTTGCAATAAAACTCTATCTTGCTTTAAACCATGATGGCCCATAGCTCAGATCTGAGACGCCATACCCTAACCAGGGACAAGGTGTCAGAAGGAGGGGGTTTTAATACAGAGTATGGGCTTCTAGACCCTTGAAAAAGACACAAATCTTTTACAAATTATTTCAGTATATGTTATATTTATCTTTCAATGTAAGTAAAACATCATTTCTAAAGCCTTTCAAAAATCATAGCTGTTTTTTTTAAACCTAGTGGTTTACACACTACATAGTGAACTATTGTAATGTACTATAATCTAACTTTTATTCTATGCCCAAATGAACATAGAAACTCTTTGTTTTTTGTTTTCAGTGGAAAAATGTTTAGCATCTTACAAGTCTGTATCAGCCACACAGATCTACAAGTAAGTATCAAACACTTTAGTGAACACTCTGTGTGAACTGGTACTTGGCTATATGAAACATCTTAGGTCTAGAATACAATCCCTGCTATAGATATTGTATGTTTAACACTAGAACCGCCAAAGGCCGATGCCATCCGGCGTTTGAGTTTGTAATAAAAATATATCTGTGATTTTGAAAGCTACACCCTCCTGCTTCCTTGACTTTTCCTAAATATGTTTATTTTATATTATTCTGTTGTCCAATTTCAAAAATCTCAAACAGAAAGCTTTTTATCAATGATTTCCATGTTTTTTTTACCCCTAATTACTACTAAAACTGCCAAAATCCAACGCCGCCTAACGTTGGTACCCAGCCAATTATCTAGTACCCAGGCGCTAGGCAACCAAGGTGCTAAGCACCTCTCACTGAATGAATGCTTTCAATGGCTCAATGGCCAATAACCACAGACAAAAGATCTTTAGCCCTGGCTGAGAATTAACTAAATAATGTCTATCATGTCGTAAAATACTTTTAACTTTAGTCTTTGCAATATAATGTAATAACTAAAGTTACTGGCTGTCATGTGTTTTAGAATTGTTGCCGATTATTTTTCAACAACGAAACGCTGCTTCTTATAATTCAACATTTTACATAGGCTACACTCATGTTGTAGCAAAATAAATAAATTAATAATATTTGTATTATAAGTAGGCTATTTGTTGTTTCCATTGCTACCATAATCCTTAAGTTTTAAAATCACAATTGGCCAAATATCGCTGCATTTACACATGTAATTCTCCATGTCAGATATTACACTAACTAAAAAAATATGTGCTCAGTTCGCATAACGCCTGACATAAATGAAAGGGCAGAGGGATTTATGAAAGAACGATTGGATGCCTGGGAAGTTATATGATTATGAAAACTACATAAAATATTAAATGTCTGTAAACACGCTTCAAGTCTACATCTAGTCAGTGCAAAGAGTTGTTGAGGCGAGCAGATGCACTAAAATACACTAAACTTTGTAATTAATTATAAAACATCAAACAACTTCCATATTTTATTCGGTTATTACTGCATATTTTCCAACTCTACACTTTTTCTATATTGACTTTTATAAAGTAAAGCACTTTGAGCTGCATTCCTTATATGAAATTAGCTATATAAATAAAGGTTTATTATTATTATTGTTATTCTAATATAATGTACACATAAAATTAAATGAAAAATACTTTAATGTTGTGTCATTCATTATTCTTAAATGTTTATTTTTTCTCGCAAACATAGACTGTAAAAAATGCTTGCGAGCCATGGGCATTCTGTGGCTCGATGGAAGGATGAAATAAGGCAATCACAATTTCTAAAACATTTCCATCATAATCAAAGCTATTATGCAAATGTAGGCTGGCAAGAGAGGCAGTGTCTCCTCAAAACAACTGGATGAGACAATAATCAATATTATACAAAAATAAGAACAATGCAAATATTGAAAAATGTGACATCACAAAGTGTAAAAAGCACTCGTTTTTATAAAGTAACACTGTCTACTGCTCATACGCAATAATCCTCTACAGAAGAGGACCAATTCATTGAGATGACTAGTGACTCCAGAGGAACGCCCCAGAGAGAACGCAGGTGTAGCTGTAGAATACGGCAGGAGGAACCCCCACGGAATGAGCAGAAATCATGGCCAACGTTCATCTTCCTTGAAAGCAGAAACTGTCATATAAAGAAAGTTTTGTCTCTAAAGTTTAAAACAATTGAATTTCTAGCGGAAAATGGATACTACAATTGTATTTAGATTTTTTGTGTACGGATGTAGGCTACTTTCACAATTATTTAGGTTGCAAGACCACCGCGAAAGAGGCAGCAAAACAGGCAGCGCAAACAGTTGTTCTTGAGTCGAGCAGATGTACTAAAATGCACTAAACTTTGTAATTTAATATAAATTATCAAAAAACATTATAGGCCATGAGTATAGTCTTCTATATGTCATTCTGTAATTACTACATATTCAACACTACACTTTTTCAATATTGTTTCTAATATAAGGTACAAATAAAATCAAATGAAAAATACTTTAAGGTTGTGTCATTCATTATTCTCAAATATTTATTTTTTCTCGTGAGCATAGACTGTAAAAAATGTAGGAAACGTATTTGTTCTGAATTTGTTAGTTGAAAATCATTCACATTCTATAGAGCCTATAAAATTATGAAAATACAACAGCATAAATATGACATGTTGTAATTCAGGCTGTTTCCGACACTGGAACACATTTTAAAATGAATAAAACGACACTTTCTGATTGCGCCGTTAGTTGAAAATCGTATTAAAAGTATTAGCTGGTTTATCTATGAAATAAGTACATGTGGTGGATTTTAATTCTAGACTAAAGAATTGTCATTCTATAAAGGCAATATAATACCATCAAAAACAACAAAAATCTCCATGTAATTAATCTGTTTTGAGACAGTTTTACGTAGGCCTATACAAACACAATAGAGGTGATGCTCTTGATTGCTGGATGCAGTGATGGCTTCGCTGGAGGCTGCGGAGGAGAGAGCGGTTTTTAATGAGGGTGATTCGTATGCTAATCACGCTGATGGGCGTCAGCAGTTGGCGGTTATAGGTAGTTTGGAAGGCCTGGCGGTTCTAGTGTTAACAATTAGTTATTAAAAGTTTGGTTTGAAAAACACTGTTGTATGTTTAAACCGATTAAAAAAAACTACTTTTTCACTTAAAGTCTGGTGTTAATGTGAAACAGAATTATTTTTCTATTACATCCATAATCGGATGTAAACCGCCTATATATGTGCTGTTATATTTGTTTTGATTTCGATTGTTTATCAAAACACACATTTTGTTAAGATAACTTTGCCTTAAGCCAATCCATTTAAAAAGTTATTGCGCAAATGATCTACTAGGCAACGTGAAAAAAAACACATTAAGAAAACTTTTCTCTTACGGAATTAAAAACCTAACTTTTCTTAAACTTTAAGAAAACATCCCATATAAATCTTCTTGCTGCGCTAAACACGTATTATGAAACCTTACATTTGCGACAGAAAATAGCCAGCTAAACGTGTGTTATGAAACAGATCTATAGTTAGCTTAAGAAAACAATATTCTTGCGGAACAGAAATGTCATTTGAAAACATACTTTTGTTAATTTGTCGTAAAATAATGATAAGAACAAACAAAGACATTCTTACTGTGTGGCAATTAATGTGGATCAGGTTTCGAGATGGGGAACCCCCGTAACAGGCTTAGAGTTTTAGGGTTCGGAATCCCATAAATGTATACAAACATGCCGAAAGCCTTTTAATTAAATTCTCACCTGTTTGAACTGAAAACAGACTTTGGGTACAGCACTCTAGAATGTCTGAATCAAAAGTTTACAACGGTACTGTTGTCTGATCGTAAGCGTTTGGGATGTGTGAAGGGTTGGATGGACGACGTCGGCCTTACACCTTGGTGAGCCACCAGATTGATCATTTAAGGGGTATACTCAACATTTAGTATTGTATAATGATATAAACAACATAAACTGTTGTAAGAAAGCTATGCCTTTCTAATTCTATTTGAATCAATATTTTCCTTTTTTCACCCGAACACACAATAATAACAGTTCTAGTTTATGAAAACTATTAGTCTAATTGTCTAAAATACAGTAGGTATTTTTTGGCTTGTATCTATTGTATGAATGTTTGATTAACAGGCTATGCCATATATTTATATATTTTTTAATTTTAACTTTAATATACATATTATTATTTGCTATACTTCAGAAGATATGATGTAATAATGTTCTACGTGTGTTTTTTCTATACACTATTTTCTAAATGGGGTAAAAACCTCTATAGACAACCCTGGAAATCACCACCTATTGTCCTTGGATGGGGTAAGTTTTCTTAGAAAACATTTATTGGACATTAGAAATCAAATATTTCTCACACACAAACATAGACACCCAGATTCACACACACATGCACAAACATGGCCACACACAGATCTCTCACACACACACACACACACATTTACACAAATTTATTCAAGTCTATGTTGAGTTGAACATATGTGATATGCATACAAACCAATGTTTTATTAACATCATGGTCTACCATCATGGTAACACTTAGATACACCTTACGTGTAGGAAAATGCATGAACCTTTGAATTCTTTTAGCATTTTAGAAGTATTTTACAAAGACACATACACATAGATTGTATGTAACTGTAATACAGACAAAGGACAGTTTAGACAAACATTGAATCAAGCTCTGTAACAACTACATTTGTTTTTAACCATTCTTTAATGCAACAGCATTATAAACCTGGAAAATCACCACCTATTCTCCCTAAACGAGGTAAGTTGAAAAGGTTACTTGGTTTAAGTTGATAATATGTCTTGACTTAGAACAAAACTGATAGGAAGCAAATATTTCTCACACACACACAAACATATCCACACACACAGATATTTGCTTTTGCAAACATATAGCCAAAGAAAAACAGAGATACACACATGATATTAGAATGGAAAATTGACATGGTCTGCTTAACCCTTGTGTTGTCCTTCCCTTTCTGTACACGTCCCATGTCCTTCGGGTCAAATTGTCCCACGTTCACCGAAAGCACCGAAACGTTTCGAGCCTCGCGCGTCAGCCTCAGAGTGTGTGTGCGTGCGTGAGTGTGTGTGCGCGTGCGTGCGCGCACGCGCACGAGGCGAAACCGGTCAGCAGCGTTCGCCGAACCACAGACGGGCACACGCGGGGCAGTAGGCGAGCGCGCAGCCTTTGCAGATGTATTTCCTGCACCCGCGGCACACCGTGTGCGTTTTACAGTCCTTCTTGGGCGGACAAATCTGACACCTCTTCCTCTTGCTCGCCCCGGCCACGGCCGCTCCCTGCGCAGCCGTCGCCGCAGAGCCGTCGGGTCGATCGCGCGCTCCCGCGCCCCCGGCCACGGCCCTGACGAGCGCCGCGGACGCTTCGGTGCACGGAAGCCGGCGCCTCCTCTCGATGAGCGGCGCGACGAGCGCCTTGCCCAGCTGCTCCAGGAACACCCGCCGCTTGTTCCGCTTGGCGGGCATCCACTCGGGCCGGGTCTCTCGCCACAGCACAAAGGCGTTGTAGGTGGACACGTCGACGATGTTGTGGAACACGACCAGGGGCCAGCGCGCGGTCATCCTCCTGCAGCTGTAGGCGCCGACCACCTTGTCCAGGTTGTCCACGCCGCCTTTGTTGCGGTTGTAGTCGAGGACGATGTCCGGCTTCCTGTCGCCACGCGCGTGCAGCGTGCTCAGCAGCAGCATCGGCTTCCTGTTCTTCTTGGGCACGTAGGACACCAGAGTGGCGGTGGGCGTGAAGGCGAACCTGGACGAGAAGACCTCGTGCCGCTTGGACTCGAGCAGTGCGCGCGGCAGCTCGGGCTTGTTCTTACGCACCATGCCGACCACGGTGACGTGCCTCTCGAGGAGCAGGCGAGCGAGTTCGTAGGAGGTGAAGAAATTGTTGCACGTGACGTTGTGACCCCTCAGGCCCTCGGTGACGTCGAGCACGACCCGCGTAGCCTGGTTCTTCTCGGGGAGGCCGCCGGCCGGCCTGCCGGTGTACACTTGCATCTTCCAAGCGTAGCTGGATCTGGAGTCGAAGGCCAACCACGTCTTGATGCCGTACTTGGCCGGCTTGCCGGGCATGTACTGCCGGAAAGGACAGCGACCTGGAGCGGACACGCATGGGGGCAGACACACAGGGCAGGGCAACAGTGTATCACACGAGGTTCAGTACAGTCTACGACTAGACATAGATGTAATAGATGCATGCAATAGCTGTAATGTAACACACACACACACCTCTGAACGGAACCAGCTGCTCGTCCACTGTCAGCTCGGGCCCCGGGTTGTAGAGTCGCGGCAGTCGCTCGGCCCACATGTCCCAGACCGCTCTTATGGCGGCGAGTTTGTCTGCGGCGTGTCTCGCGGCTCTCGTCTCGCGGTCGTCGAAACGCAGCAGTCTCGAGTACGCGTGAAAGACTTTGAGCGGCATCGTGGCTCGGAAAATCGCCCTGTCGCTCTCGGCGTCCCACAGACTCGCCGCGGCCTCGCCCCGGGACCTGTACACGCCGGCCAAGATCAGCAGACCCACGTAGGCACGCAGCTCAGTCTCGTCCATGCCCCGCCAGCCGCGGCGGCCGCTGCGGTCGTCGTTGCCGTCCTTCTCGGGGTATCTCCGAGAGCCCTCGAGATTCGTCATGTCCACGATGACTGTTTCTATGGCCGGCGTGAGGAACAGGAAGAACGTCGAGGCGATGTCGCGGGCACCGTGGCCCCGTCGCGTCGGCCGCTGCCGCCGCTGCGCTGTGCCACCGAGGACCATTTGATTTTGCCGTTTTTCGACACGAAGGTCTCTCTTTCGGACCGAGGGATTTCTTGAGCTCGATCGTCTTCATCGTCATCGTCGTCGTCGCCGTCGTCATCATCATCCGAAGACGATGTAACATGTTCAGAGTTGTATTCCTCGCCATCGCTCTCATCTTCTTCTTCTTCTTCTTCTTCTTCTTCTTCTGAAGTGTTGTACACACGCTGTCTAGCGAGCTGTTTGGCAGCAGCAGCAGCAGCGGCGGCAGCGGTCGCGGGGAAACGCGCAGGGAAAGGCTCGGTCATGGCTTCGGCGCGCGGGCGTAAGACGACGGGTCCGCACGCAGACTCGAGAGAATATTAGTATTTTCCTCTCTCCTTCTAGCATCGTGGCAGCAAGGACGATGACAACGACTACGACGACGTGCCGACCCTGGCCACCAACAGGGAGAGACCCAGGGTTTGTCCTACGCGAACCTGGACCACGTAGCGAGCCTCTTACCCACTTAGGCCGGTGCGCGCCAGCGTGTCAAAGTCTTGTGTGTGTGTGTGTGTGCGTGTACAAAACGCGCACCAAGTTTACGACGCGGCCGAGCGTATCTGTACGCGAGCTCGGATCCGCGGGAGCCTTCGGTACGCCAAGTCCGAGACGCCCCTCCGGGAGCCTTCGCTA